>JAANSN010003842.1:0-17031 GCA_036850665.1 Dicranocentrus wangi | reverse complement strand
AAAAAATAAAATATTACAACAAGTAGTAATTCAATTATTGCACGAGCTCTCTTAAAGCACCACCGATGATTACTCCATGCTATGCTTGATAAAATTGACCATGAAGGAAACATTTACTTGCTTGCAAAATTAAGTAGTAACGGTTATTAACGGTTGCCGTTGATGAAATTGACCCATCGTCGAACTTAACCTCACTCTATTCCTGTACTATCGATTGGTGAAATTAGAATTTGAAAATCCCAAGTAGTTTTTTAATTATTGTGCTCACAAGACGACAGACAGACAGACAGACAAACATGTTAAAAACATGAATGCTTATGGCAGTTAATAACGTCATGCATAAAACTGTCAAATACTTCTGAATTCGATTTCACTCCGCTCACGAAATTGTCACGGTATTATTTAGATTTTACATTAACCTGATAATTTTCTCGTTTCACAATTTGACGAGAGTAATAAGCTATATCATCACTCATCATAAAATTCAGTTTGATATGGACTGTCAATATATATGTCATGTCACTCTATTTACGAAACTTATTCAGTCCACAGTCCACCAAATTTATCTAAACTCATTATAAAATTGGCTCCCCATCAGTTTGAATGACGTACAGGGTCAAACATTTTTTTTGGTTTTCCCAATAAAACCACACACATATATTATGCACATATAGGCATATAAATATATGCATAAATTTCTGAAACTGTCACGAGGGACTTTAAAGTGGTTCGAGTCACATGAATAAAAGCCGAGGCGCAGGCATTCCACACGAGCCAGTAGCCAGTGGTATTTCTTTTTGAGAGTGTTTTTCCCTGTAATTTGTGGAATCCCTCCGTGACCATAATTATAATGAAGACAACACTAGCAACAACGTCGTCGTCCATTATTCTCCTCGTCGGGGGCCTCCTGGCTGGACTCTGCACCGCCCAACAAAACTACACATGTACTGCGGAATCAGTCCGCTTTACACCCGAGCCCAGCTTTATCCTCCATTGGGTAAAAAGTTACAAATTTCGAATAATTTTTTTTTCACGTTTGAGTAAAACTAAAAGACAATGAATTTAACTACAGCTTAGTTATTTAATGTATTTATTTGTTTATCCGTAGATGGTGCAAAAGATTTGGTATGTTCAAGAGATATTCGTTCCAGAGGCTCAATACCTGTTTGAGCCAGAGGTCGAGTGCATGGTCCAGTACGTTGGTCAGCTTTTCGAATCCAATTTCTTTGGCTTCACTCACAATTTTATTGAAGTGTGAGTTCAAGATTTCAAATTTTGAAAATAAGTTATATATATAAATACTTCAGTGGCCAATTAAAATGAAAAGCTGTGAATAAAATTATAATTATTATTTTTAGTTCTACTTCAATTGAAAATGGGACTAGGCTGGAGCGCGCGGCAAGTTGTGGCTGGGAGGGAGAATCTTCTGCCGTGTGGTTATACGTGAGAAGTATTACTCCTGGTAAGAGTCCAATTATTGAGGGGTAAGAAGATTAAGTGGTTCGTCGGGTAGTCATGAATGAAAGGCGTCTGACTTGTTTTAAATGTCTTTGGGTTTTCAGGTGAATTTGATATGACCACCATAACCCACACGGATGAGGATCAGGAAACCTACCTCGTCATGCACTGGTGTCCCTTGGAAGACGAGATGTTTCCCTCCGAGCGGGTTTATGTATTGACGGGAATTCCCAACCCGGATGAGGCTCTGCTGTCCGACTTGACGGGTAAAGTGGCGGCTATGGGATTTCCGGTGGAATATGGGGTTCAGATTTCCCATCATGCTAACTGCACTTACGAGAACGGGGCTATGACAAAGTGAACATTATTAAAGGGTTAGAGGCAGTTGTTGAAAAAAAGTTGTGACGATTGACGATCCCTAGATCATTAAGCAACACATCAAAGGATTATTCGTGCGCAAATTTTGTCTTGCGCAAGATATACACTTCAATTTATCTGAATAAATAAAAAAAACAATGTTACAAGTAATTTAATAATTGCACGGCTTTGTCTTTAAGCACCGCGATGACTACATGCTATGCTTGATAAAATTAATAATTGACCATGATTGAAACATTTACTTGCACCTTATTGCTGCATGATCTCAATATCTCGTATCACATGAAGTTTTGTTTGTCATTTTCGTCCCACGCACGCACGTAGGAATATCATGGCATGACATGTGACAGTGATGCGCATCTTCAAATTTATATTCCCGATACGAGCGATAAAACAAATCATACATAAGCGCAATTAAAAATTCAATCGTCAATGATAAACCTATCGTTGGTTATGAAAGTTAATAGTCAAATTGGCACACCTTTGCTTGCTTTCTGGACATGGCATAATAAGTGGTTAGTCGTATAAAATATAAAAACCCAGGCTCAGACGGTCAACAGGACATCACAAAAGTTTTCCTGTTGCTGACAGCACAAGTCTATCACGTTGAAACTACTACTCCTCCCAGATCAGCATGAAGTCAACCGGACTATTTTTTGTATCCACTGTCCTTGTCGGGATCTTGCTTTTGGGAACCTGCGCCGCCCAAGAGGCCGGGATTTGCGACCCGGAATCGGTTCGCTTCCCTCCAGTGAGCAACCTTGACGTTGAAAGCGTAAGTTGCGATGATAAAATTTAGCCCGACGCCATATAGCAATACAATTTAAAGAGAAGTGACTCCAGCTCTATTCCCATTTCCTATATTTTTTGTAGTTGGTCAACAAATTTTGGCACGTTCAAGAAATATTAGTCCCAGAAGCTCAATACGTTGTTGAGCCAAACCTTGACTGCTACGCACAGCACGTTGGCTCCTACGTGGATCCACCTTATTACGGGATCACCCACGACTTTATTGAAATGTGAGTAACACTAACGATAGCTATGAGAGAAAGATTCCAGGAACAAAAAAAAACATTTTTTTTTCTGTTTCTTTTTGTTTTTAGTTCGACTAATACTGAAAATGGGACAGTCACCAAGAGCATGAAATTTGGAGCAGCAATGGAAAATAATACGGCCGTCTGGATTCTGGTTACAAGTATTATCAGTGGTAAGTAAGAAGATTCGGGATTTTTTTTTGGGAAATTCTTTTTTAAATAATTATTGAATTTTGATTTTCTACAGGTGAGTATGACACAACGGTGATGACCCACACTGACTCTGAATCATACGCTGTAATGTACTGGTGTCCATGGGACACTGGCTCGTACCCCTCTGAGAGGATCATGTTGCTAACCGGAAGCCCGAGTCGGGACGAGGGACTGCTGGCGGACATGAAGGGCATGGTGGCGGCTATGGGATTCCCGGTGGAATATGGTGTCCAGATTTCCCATCATCTCAACTGCGTTTATGATTATTAATGAACTTGGTAATGGTGAAGGTGGAGACAGGGGCGATAATTGTTTTTTGAATAAATGCTTGCAGTCACTGGAGATCGCAGAATCACAAAAATCAATCATTTCATTCAGCGCTAAAACAATCTGACAATCTGGGTTATTATCAGTTCTGCGATTGCATTACGAAAAGTAATGGCATATATAACTTACAGTCAGATTAAATATCGCTCTGACTGAACATCCTTTCATGAATGTTTTCAAGTGGTTTATCGTACAAATTATATATATAAAAGCTCTGACTTGGGCATTTCCACACGACTAACAAGTTACTGCTGTTGAGAACAACTACTCTAACTTGTACTTGTAACCCTAATAAGATCACAGAAATCAAAATGAAATCAGCTGGATTTTTCTTTGAATCCTTTGTCCTCCTCGTCGGGGCACTGCTCTTCTTAGCCACCTGCGCAGCCCAAGAACCCGGGATATGTCACCCGGAATCGGTTCGCTTTCCTCCCGTCAATGACAACCTTGATGTTGAAAGCGTAAGTTTATTATAATGGTTTCTCCTTCCACTCCACCCGCTTGAGCAAAATATTTTATAAAAAACACTCTTCTCATTTCTCGCTTTGTCTTTCTACTTAGTTGGTCAACAAATTTTGGTACGTTCAAGAAATATTTGTTCCGGAGGCTCAATACTTGTTTGAGCCAAAGCATGACTGCTTCGCACAGCACATTGGCTCCTACATGGATCCACCTAATTTCGGCATCACCCATGATTTTATTGAAACGTGAGTACTTAGCTTAAACAGAATTTATTCCAGCGATAAAAAAGCAACAATTTTTTCTTTTGGTTTTTAAGCTATACTGATCTTTTGAATGGAACAGTACATCAAAGCCTCAAATTTGGAGCTGCGATGGAAAATAATACGGCCGTGTGGGTTCTGGTTACAAATGCTACTAATGGTGAGATTGTGGTGGAATTTTCTGGGAAACTAAGTTTTTTTTACTTCCCAACGTTGACAGACTCACCTTGTTCATTTTGTAGGAAATATTGAGACCACGGTGGTGACTCACACCGACTCGGAAACATACTCGGTAATGTACTGGTGCCCATGGGAAAACGAGTCGTATCCCTCTGAGAGGATTATGCTGTTAACCGGGAGTCCGGAGAGGGACGAGGGTCTGCTCGCCGACTTGACGGGGAGGGTAGCTGCTATGGGATTCCCGGTGAATTACGGCGTCCAGATCTCCCATCATGCTAACTGCACCTATGAATGAAGGACAATGGATTGAATGAATAAATCCGCTGCTGTTTCCGACTGAACACAAACCTCTTGCAGTCAACTGAAATAGCAATACATAAGTATATTAAAATTTGAATAATAATTGATGATGGGCCAATTGTTTTCATTTCCATAAAAAAGATTTCACATCATATTCATATCATGAATGATCACATCACGCTTGAAACACTTTATTTGGACACTTGTTCTTTCATGAGGTGTTTTTATCAGCACAAATATGAACACCATGAATAATGACATGGAGTGAGGAAGCTTACATCTAACTAATTGACTGATATTTTTTTCACACGGATATTTTTAATTACCAGGCTGTCAGAATGATGTTTTGCTTGACATATCGATAGTCCAATCATTTTTTTACACCGAGATTGACGATGAGATGAATATTTCTGCGTTTCGTGTAATCTGGCTGATCTGGAACAGAGAGAGAGAGCAGAACAGTTTTCGGCAAGGTAACAGAAAAAATGAGCTCGCCAGTTCCAATATATTCTTTAATTCGTGTAATAAAACCGTGCCGTATTTCACAAATGACTGGAGCTAGCGTGGATACAGTATGACATACAAATCAAAGTGTGAAATAATATCCTAACAAACGCACATCAGCAAGTTTGAGATGCCCTTGTTTATTAATAAAAATTTAACCGTGAAAGTGTCAATGGACATTTGTTAAAAACCGTGACGTGGGATTGATTATCCCGATTATCCAATCCCTGTTTTCTGCTCACGAAAATGTTACGCTTGCGCACACCATCCAAGGCTTGATATAAATGCTAAACTTGTGTATTCTACATTCGTAGGTTGATTTCGTTTTGTAAAAATTATCTTTACATAATAGCCGACCTCATGCATCCTGCTACGTTCCTTTATTCCCCAGGTCGATATACCGATCAGCCTGGCGTGGTTGCGACTGATTTATTAAATTTACTGTAACTGGTCGACTTGAAGCCTTCCAACTGGGTTACAATTGAGTCCAACGGAAGACCTTATTCACTCTTCAGTTCTTGGCAGAAAAATCTTATGGCATGAATACAAAGGTCTGCATGTGGAGGAATTGTAGTTGGTTGTAGTAGGAGGCGAGGTTGTAGTGCTCGGAAGTGTGCAGCGGTTCCATCTTGGACAGGGGAGGTTCTTACTTTAGTTTCTCGGTATTATTACCAGGCACGAGAAGTTTCTCAAGATCCTTGTTCTCAAAAAGATACCAGTTGGTCCGCATAGTATTGGAAGGATGCCCATGTGTCTTGGTAGTCCAGTTTAACTTGGGTAACATTATAACGAATGTTATTTATCTTGAATTTGGACTTCAACGGTAAACTGAAAACATGGTCTGGACACGGGTCACTTTTACTATCGATTGTGATGCGGGATTCGGGGCAGTAGATGTAAATCTGATTGCCTTCCCATTTTAACTGGATGAACTGCAAATGGTCATCTGGTTAGGTTTCTTCACATCTTGCTATAGCGTATGCTTGGAATCTTTTCTTGTTGTTATCATCTTGCTGGCAATCCTCAATTGGGTAAACGATTATTTCAGATGAGATTGGCTGCATGTTGATGAGTGGGTGAATGCAATCACTGTTATTTCCCACAATAGCCTGGGCCGGGCCTTGATACGTCATAGTGCATGTCTTCCCCTCTTTCTTTGTCATAAGAGTGAAGGGCTCAGCATTTAGTAAAACAAAGTTCTCGTTGATGACAGGGGTATCAAAGGAGAGATGAAGTTCACCTCTTAAATCATCAAACTGACACGTATCCACCTTTGTGTATTGAAATGCACACAAATCACCACACGGCAAGGACACATTCATGTAATCCAGAAAAGGCATATGCAGCTTGCCTTTATTCCATTCTCGTGTGGCTTCAGCAATGATGGAGACCCTGATTCCTATTCCTAGTAGCGGCGGCTAGCTCTGGAAAATCCGCAGAGTTCTCGAACCTAATCACTATTTTTATACGCTTCTAACACTTGGTTATATCAATGCTGTTGTGATAACTGAAAGATCATCACGGATTCTCTCCACAGGAGATTTCTCAAGTTCCCCCTTTAAAATTCTTGCTGTTTGGATATTCTACGTGATGATTTTGATTGATAACATTTTGAAAAAGTAAGTTTTCAACAACTACCCTCTGCTACCATGATAGAAATAATGGTATTTCAGGTAAGTGAAAATAAAGTACGACCGATTACTTCAAAATTCGGGAGAGAAATGTCCAATTATTTTATGCATATCAAATATAAAGGCAAATCATCAATGTCATTACATACGAAAATAGAAATGAGGATACATGAGTAAGTGTGTAACCTAGAAAGGTGGTACTTATGAAGGTTTGAACGGCACAGTCAGAAGGAATGTGCCGACTACAACAAAAGAACATGTTTTCATTTATTGCTATGTTATTAGGTTGCGGTCTAGAGCGACCTTCTAAAAATAAGGGCTTAACCCTAAAATGATTTCTTATTTTAGCTACACTGAATTTCTTTTTCCAACACCTTCCTATTTAAAATGTTCCAAATTCACGCTCCTCTACTTCAAGTTCCAAACATCACACCAAGCGGCAATTGAAGCACGTGGTATATACCACTAAGTTGGGCTATAATTTGCTATTATTGCATTGTGCCTCATAAAACATGCGACATGACGACAAATCACTCCTCCTCATCCTAAAAGTTAAGAGTTGTTACCAATCAGCACCAAGTCGACAATGTTTTGAAACACAAAATCCTGACAAATGAGAGGGGTAGTCCGCTCCACAAAGTTGGATTCTCCGAGTTTCATTTTCAGCGGGACGACACTTCTGAGCAGCCTCTTTTCCAGAGATTTCAACCCCTGGTGAGAATGCTTGAGTTTTGTAATGAGCCGCTTGGAACTCTCGTTTATGTGCCCAAACTCGGCGTACAACACCCCAATGGCCAATCCAGAGTCGGAGCCGGATACCAGAAATAACACTTTGCGGGACATGCCCAGGTTGGGATTGAGGCACCTGTAAAAGCCCAGGATTTCTTCGAGCACGCACAGCGCCAAAATGATGAGAGAAGAGCGCTGGAAGGTGATGTTGTTGTGAGCCGCCAGAACCTGGATTTCCCTGTATTGAGAAATGGCGGGGACGGGATTTCTCCAGCAATCATCCCCGCCCTGTAGCAGCTCCTCCAGCAAGTTGTCAATGGAGACAGGCATGACGCAAATGGTGACCACGCCCTGAATGATTATTCCATTCATGAGACCGGCGTAGACGGGGAGTCTCAAGTGGCAGCTTAGAGCCGTCGCGAGAGCCCCTGGAACCCGGAGATGCATTCCATTTAACATCGAGGATTCTGGGATGAGCGTGGGGGACGACCTACCCCCACCACCATGTGACTGGCATCTGGGATTTAGCCAAAATCCTGGCTCGGTGGGAATACAAGGATTTCGGGCGAGGCCGGCTACACCAAAAATGGGAATCAGAAACGCGCTTGCAACCAAAAATTTGAAAACGAATGGAAGAGCAGACTCCCGAAATGATTTCTTTCTGGAAATATCCCTTCGTTGGGTTACTATAAAGCAATAAAAATTGATTAATTAGAATTATTTCTGACTGCAAATTTGCGGTCCACCATGTTACCATTAGTTATCCCCGTTCCCATTGCTAGCAGCCCGTTCAAAATGGGGACCGTGTCCTTCGAGTTCCTCAGCATGTCTCGCGTGATCCCATAGCCACAAATGAAGAAAGCAAGGTAGACGCCGCAGTTTAGTTGGATCGCAACTGGAAGTGCCTTCCAAACATGGGCTAGCTGAAGGACCGACAGGATTACATATCCCAGGATGTATCCCTTTTTCCATTTTTGAGCTCTCCGAATTCTGTTGGATTTGAGGACAAATTTCCTCCCAGACTCGATCCACCTNTTGAGGACAAATTTCCTCCCAGACTCGATCCACCTGAAAGGCACGTCCTCGTAAATGTCCAACACTTTTTGAAAACGAATGAATAGTTTTAAAGGGGGGCTTGCTGCGGAGTCAACAGCAGGTTGGGGAGTTTCCACTGATTGGAAAGGAAGAACCATGAAATCGACAGAATTCCACAAAGCCTACATACTTATATTTAAACTACCACCGCTACAAACAAAGAAATAATATGTTTTTATTATTTTTGGTTGGGATTTTGGAATAGACTTCCTAAATGCAAGATTTAATAGTTCACTCAGATTTGATTCATTTTAATTGGCAAATATCTAATTATTTTTGATTATGATTAAGTCCCTTCTGCAATGTCTATCTTTTCTAACCTAACTAAACTATATTATACATTATTAGTCAACTGGGATATAAGTATTTTGTTTAGCTATCCTTCCCCGTAATTTAATTTGTAATTGTTATTTCCTTTTGGGAATGCACGAGCAAGAAAAATCGCAGTAATATAAACCACATAATATATATTTCAAATCCATTTGAAATGCCACAATAATAGTCTAAATCTAAATCATCTAAAAAGATGACGTGTGTACCTATATGATTTATGTATGCTTTACGAGAAACGCAAAACATATATATTAATGCTTTACTCGCCTGACAGACTTTGCTCAATTATTCCCCTCGGATCATTGCCTAAGGAAATGAGTGGGGGAAAAGACAATATAACATACACATTATATAGGTAAGTAACTTGTGCATGCATTGCTCAATCCATATATATGAGAGCAAATTCATTTAATAACTATACACGAATGACCACTAAACTACTACCTTTTACTGATGAAAAATACCCGTTCAAGCTCAATTTCCCTTCTCTAGGCTGTAGCGGAAAACTATACATTTAAATAATATATTATACCTATTTATTTAGCAACCAAAACGTGTTCATAATTTCAACATCCGGAGAGTTATCAACAACGGGCATCTAGGTATATATATATGTTTTTGCGCAAGGTATTATTTTTATTATGCCATCATGATTTATGGGTGATAATTATTGCTTAACGTGTTTATTACATTATTACCCTTCTACTTAAACCCATAATATACACGTATATACCATTTTTTACTGTCTCGTCGTGTGGGAATGAAAAGAAAAATCTGGAACTTGTCGGCTCATCATCATGTCATCATCATGTGTGAAATGCCAAATCAGCATAGCCGTCTGATATTCCAGCCTCTTTTTTTTAGTTTTAGCTGGACAGCTAACCATTTCAGTCACGGTGAAAAATACTCACATCATCATCATCATCAGTCCATAATGGAGTTTCTACGTGAAAAAGATGTAACTCCGGAGCGACATGAGATTCCACTAGTTACTCAGTTACAGGAGAATCTTAAAGGCCAGTATAAAATTGTAAAAATGGTCGATTAAGACATGATCTTTCAGGTAGACCGTGATTTTTTGTTGTTGTTGCAGACTATTTATTGGCAAATAGCAAATCCGTCAGTGAGCCGGCCAAGACCGCAATTGAGAATATTCTCAAAGACGAGAGTCTCCTTGTCAAATACATTCGCGTGAGGAAGGGTGATGCTCTGGATGCTCGGAAATGGGTAATATGTTATATTTCGCAAGGATTAAGCAAAAATACCAACATTCTTTCCCATTATTTCCATTCCTGTTTGTAAGTAGATACTACGCAAGGTCAGAGCGGAGGTTGACCTCTATCCCGAGCTACCTCCCCCGGACGAGTTGAGCGAGCCCATTCGGTGCATATTGAACAAGAGGATTGTGTCTGTTCTGACCCATGCGGATCCGGATGGGCGCCTCATTATGGTATTCGACGTGGGTAAATGGAAAATAATATATATATTCCATGTGAGTGTCGACGACGAGTTTTTTTTCCTCACATTGTGAAATACTTTCACTTCATAATGTTTTTGCAAGGAGCATGGGATCCAGCCGACTACTCCGTCATCGAGCTCCTTTGCACATGTAGATATCTAATCAAGTTGCTTGTGGACTACACAAACTGCTACGATGATGGGATTACACTCATTGTGAATGGTATTGGAGCCACCTTTTCCCACGTCAAGCTTACCACCATGACGTCAGTGAAAAGATGTATTGATATTTTCCACGTAAGTCATATAGTCATAATAAGTCCGCCAAATCCACTCATCAGATTTGTCAATCAACGTTTCTGACTTTAAAAAAATAATAAATGATTGATTATTTTTGCAGCAAACACATGCTATGCCAAGTCCTCGCGTGTTCTACGTGAATGCTCCCTTTTTCGTATATCCGCTTGTTCGATTTTTTAAACCTGTACTTCCCAAGAAATTCAAGGAAAGGGTGGGTGGGAAATATTATTATTATTATTATTTTATATAAAAACAAAGTATGAAAATCTAAGCGTGCGAGGCCTAAATCCTGTCATGTTGTGCATTTATTTTTGTAGCTTGTGGTATCCTCAGGGTTGGCCGAGCTTCACGAGGAAATCCCACTGAAAATTCTACCAGAGTGTCTGGGAGGTGAGCTACCGGACGAGGACGCTGTGAGCTTGTCCTTTCTCGGATTGGATTGAAAAGGTTCAGCCAAAAGAGACTATAGAAATGAAAATTCAGCTAATTTTTGATTTATATAGACTCTTACAGATTCGGATTCAAATCTCCAACAATCCTTTTGTACTGACTTGAATATATAAATTTTGCTTGATTGTAAGTGGCTCACAATTTCACAGATTTTACAGAATTCCCTCAAAATAGCTCTTGAGTCTACATTTTAAATTTTCACAACCTCAAAGTGTAATGTTTAATTAGCCAATTTGTAGTCATGACTCCATCCAGATTGGGCAGATTATTATTTTATTATTATAACCCTAATTATTATTTTTTCGGTCACCTTTTTGGGTCTATGAATATTTGTAGTGTGTAAAAAAAGGGATAAAAACATAACAAGAAGACTTGATACGATACAAACTATCCCCTTTGTCATATATCACAGCACGCAAGGTTTAGTAGTTACTTATTATTATTATTACCTTTCTGCTACTCAATCCGGATACTCATAAATACATAGTGTTTTTATTCATGGCAGTGAAATTGAAAATATCAGAAGCAAATAATAATTATACATTTAAGCACTACTACACACGTACGTATGCATTACTCGAGGTTCACAATTTCTTGAGCTTTTTTGAGTGTGGAACTATTTCTTGAGTGGGCTGCCAGTTTGTCAGAAATATTTTGACCAAGCTTCTTTTAGCCCAGTGACTCTTCTAAAACAACACACGTTTAATGTTAATATCATCATGTTTCCTACTATTGCCTGGGGGAAACTTTCTACAAGGGATTGTATCTGCTTAGCAACAAGCCTCTCTTGCCTTCTCGGCTACCTGCACACCTGCTGCTGCTCCGATGATGGTGATTCACGTGCAAATGAGAAATTACACCAAGGTGCATTATCATCATCATCATCATCGTCCGTATCTCTCTCCGAAATAGCAAACGCATCATCAAACTCAACGCAACAACAACAACTAGACCCTTCCTCTTCGCCAGAAGAACAAAACCTGCTACCATCCTTCATAGAGAAGCTGGACGAGTTTCTAGCTCCCTTTGACAAATGCTTCATCCACGTTGCCAACCATCAAGGCATCGACGTCAAGTTCCAGTCTGCGCCTGTCCTTCTGCAACGCCTAACTCCTGTCATTTCCCCCTTGAACTTTGGTGCCGAAGAGATGAGGATGTTGCTCGTTCCACCAGGCTTTCGTGTTAGAACTAGTCTAGAGAATGCATCCTGTTCTCATCCAGCCTTGTTGGTGCCGCTCAGCTACGTTGGTGGCAAGGCTAGTGCAAGTTGCTCAGTAATCCGGCTCCTCCCATTCCTTGTCGGCTCGCGGCCGTGGAGCTGTTCCCTCCGAGTTGCCCTATATCCGCTGAACTATCATGGGTCCACCCAGCGCCGCGGGGAAGGTATTACTACACCACCCAACCTATATACATCATTTGCAGTCTTTCAATCACCACCACAGAGCAGCAACAAGATTTACTATTATTACAAGGAGCAGGTCCCTCTCTCCAAAGAAATCTCCACATTACACGTGTTGGTTCTACCAGAGGAGGATCTAGCGCCGCCGGACCCAAAAAAGCTCCGTTTTTATAGATATTGGATAGAACATAATTTGAGGAGTCGCAGTCGAGACGGTTTTCTCTTGTTGCACACTGAGATGAAGAACGGTTTGAAGAGCTGGTTCCATTCTAACAATCATCATGTAGCCCGCCTAGTTTCAGTGAAGGCCATCCAGTTTCGACTAACCTCTTCTAGTCGGAATAACGTCATCATTGTCAAAGTGACGGAGCTCTCATTAATAGGCCAATTTAAAAGGGATTTCAATTATTCAAACATCATGTTCAGCAGATTGGTATGGTCCTTGCCTGAACCTAGCTCGCCCGAGTTGATGCCCCTCTTGTTTCTAGCCGATGGGGTGCAACTGATTCCAGACTTGTATTGTGGATCTCGTCGAGGACGCCACCACCACGGCCACGCTCAGCTACAAAGCTACAATAGCGAAGAGAGAAGTAAAGGGGCCCTCCTCTCCCTCTACTTGGCCGTGTTTAGCTCTGCCCTTGGGAAAAACTACTCGGCGGGCGCTGGGTCTGGCTCGCAGAGGTCCAGATACCCAGTTTGCCAGAACGGGGAATTTGGAAGGAGGAGCAGCAGCGGCCCTGGACCTCATCAATTTGTAATCCAGTTGCGATTCACCACCGTCAAAGACAACATTCAACTGTTCCAATTTCCATATCGACTGTGGGATCCGGCAAATTCGCTGGGATTTGTAAGCTGTGGAGTTGGCTCCCTCGAGGGACTTGCCTACAAAGAGTTGGTCAACGTCTTTGATGGAGCCATCTGGCTGGCGATAGTAATATTCCTGGTGCTCCTCTTCCCACTAATCTCCTACCTGTTGGAACGTCTAAACTTGATGGTCGTCAGAAGAGGAGGAGGAGCTTCACAGGTTGTTGTAGCTTTCTCTTGGCGCTACTTTCTCCAGCCAGTGATAGTTTTGCTGGAGAAAGGGGATCCACTGATCGGCGAGGCGGCCAAGCTGCCCGCCTTAAGAATCACCATTGGAGCACTCTGGCTGGGGGCCACGGTGCTCAGCAATGCATACCGGAACGACAACGTTTACAACATGGTGTTACCCAGGAAGCAGATCCGGATTGAGCGGGACGACCAGTTGGTTAGCCATGGCTACGACATATTTACCAGAGTGGTTGTGTTGGATCCAAGTTATGGTTGGCCATGGACTCGGGGAATAAGCCGCAGCGGTTTTAACTTGAGTGGGGCACACAGGGTCGAGTATGAATCCGTCAGTTTTAGGAGCTCAGTCCACGCCGTACTCTCTGAGGTTTATGCCCACATTTCCAGCTCAACCTTGTTTCACAACGGGACCATCATGGCGGCCGAAAAACACTCGAAACTTCACCCGGCGACGCCGGCTTTACTCCAAAAGGTTGATGATTATGGAAGTGCGGGATTGAGCGAAACCGCAGCGGGGAAAAAACAGAGATTTCAAGAAATCCAGTTGAGTTTCCTCCAGAGCGTCCTTGCCAACTGCTCCAAAGCGGCACTCATCCTCCCGAAGCGACTCTGTGGGCAATGGGCCCGACGCCTGCTGCTGGGACAGGGCGAGCAGCGAGGAGGAGTCTCCGTTGGAAAAGAAACCATTTTGGAGGCCGGATTTACAGTGCAGCTCCGGGGTTGGACTCCAAGACGCCTGGTGAGGAACTTGGAGACCATGGTCAGCAGTGGGATTTGGAACCGATGGGACTCCCTATTTTCCCAGCTGGGCTCGAGTGCAATGAGAAACTTGGGGCAGGGAAGGATGCCGATGTTGGAGAAACCAAACATGAGTGGGAATATTGTGGTAATATTCAATGTTTTTGGGGTTGGGATTTTGTTGGGAATTGTAAGCTTCTACTTGGAGTCCAGGTTTGTAGCATATATTGGACAAAATATTTTCCGAATCGGTAGAAAACTGGTTTGATATTAGTTTTAATTAATTAAGTTATTATTTATTACCAGAATGAGAACCGCCTGAGAACAGGACGAAAGAAATGTATAATTGGCATATCACGTCACGCCAAAATCTCATTAGTTATACTATACACTGCCTTATTAGTGTTAGTAACTTTAAGCAGAACAATTGATTCGGTGGTATAATATTTTCGATTTCACTGTCACGCGAGCTGAGCTAGTCACAAAAAATAAACAATAAAAGTATGCATGAGAATCGTGTGGGCGCAACCGGAAAGTAAGAGTTGGGCTTGCGTGATTGATGATATGTGGCAATCCGAATCGGAATTTAATTACCATAAAATCAATTAAAAGTAAGAATTAGAAACGGGAGAATCGTTGGATATTTTATGCCCAAGTTAGATTTTCCTCTGGATCACTGGTTTAAAAAACGCATTTCTCAATCCCGAGCCAAATATTCTAATAACTATTCTCTAAACCTCTACGGTATACTAGAATTCTCGTTCAATTTCACTATTTCGGCTGTTGTTGCGCATGTTTTTTTGTTATCTCCTAAGGGAACAGTGGGCATATTATGATTTGTTTATGCAATGATTTGTGGGGATATTGTATTGTCCAGCGTAGCGTAATCCCCTCCTTTCAACACGAGCAAAAATTCCACTGAAAATTCTGCCCGTGTTGAAGGGAGGTGGAGATGACATGCCTGACAAGGGAAGCCTTTAGTTTTCTTTGTCCTTCCTCTGCTCCTGCTCCGACTGGGAGGCTAATAAACATTAGCGAAAAGAACACAAACCAATTTTTGAATGGATGCCTATAGTTTATAAACTTCCGTCATTCCACATTGTACAAACGAGCAATAAATTTGTGATTACGATTTATTTGCAATATCCTGACACCAATAATTAAATAGTTATATTTAGTTGGATGTTTTCAGGTTTTCGTATTACATCAGCTTACAAACTTAAAACTCTTCAAATATGGATTTTTAAAATAACAACTTTTCTAAAAGCTGAAACCATTTTTCATAATTGTGAAACTGAAAGGAGGATATAAATATATCATTTTGGCATATATTTAACAGTCACCCAATTAATAATGCTAAAATACTTCCACAGGAGTTGATTTTCTAATTATGCTAATGCCTTTCCGCATTACCCAGGTCCCTGTGTTTCGAAAAATGCTAGCACAATGTCGCACAAAGTATGCTACACACGGAAACTCCAACAGGAAGCTCCCAGCTCCCAGCAAAAGTCCAAATCCTAAAACATAAAATACAACCACAATATTCCCACTCATATTCGGCTTCTCAAGCACCTTCTCCGCCGGCTCCAAATTCTTCACTAGGTTGGACCCCAGTCGGCTAAATAGATTTTCCCACCGGCTCCATATCCCGCCGCTGATAATGAGTCCTAAATTCCTGACCACCGCTTTTGGAACCCAGCCCAGCAGCTTCATTGTAAATCCCGTTTCAAAAATAGTTTCTGTTCCAAAGCCGACTCCAGCAGTCAGGCCCTGTCTAACCAGGCGTGTGGCCCAGGCTCCACAAATGCGCCGAGGCAGAATGACAGCCGACTTGGTGGAACAGTCGTCAAGTGTGGCCTGCAGCAGCGTCAACTGGCTCCTCCGAAACAGCTCAATCGCCGCTGAATGATAACCGGGACGAAAATTTGCCTTTAGCAAAATCGAAGGCGTTGCTGGATGGAGTTTGGAATGAGCTTTGGCGTCAATAATTGATTTGTTGTGGAACAAGGGGTAGCGCGACGAGTAGGAAACAACCTCGGAGATTACCGATCCCGTCCGATATCCCATTTGGTGGGCAGGGGCTACTCGCTTGCCCTTTCTAGAACGGGAGCGGAGGGTTGTGTTAAACTCGACCTTGTGACCCCCACTCAACTCGAAATCAAAAGGGGGTCCATCAAGTCCAGGCCATGGATACAGAGGATCTATGCTCACTAGTCTGGTAAACACTTGATATCCATGGTCCACCAGCTGCTCAAATCGCTCAATCGGGATCCTCCTCCGGGGCGCTACCATGTTGTACACGTTGTCATTCCGGTACGCATTACTGAGCACCGTGACCCCCAGACAGAATGTCGCAATGGATAGCCGGAGTGCAGGAAGGGTGGATTGCGCCCGTGTCAGCGGATCCCCTTTCTCCAGGAAAACGACCAACGGCTGGAGGAAATAGGTCCAAGAAAATGCCACCAATTTTGTCGACTCCCTGAACTTCATGCTGAGCCGTTCCACCTCAAATGAAATCAGTGGAAAGAGGATGAGGAGGAATAGGACCAGCGCCAGCCAAGTGTCCCTGTCAAACACGTTGACCAACTCTTTCCAGGCGAGTCCCTCCAGTGAGTGTCCTCCTCCACAGGCTACAAACCCCAACGAGTTTAGAGGATCCCAAAGGCGGGATGGAAATTGGAACAGGGGGATATTGTCCAAGGCTGGAGTAAGGCTCATGCTGAGAGCAAATC
>JAANSN010003841.1:0-17034 GCA_036850665.1 Dicranocentrus wangi | reverse complement strand
AAAAAAAATGAATTCATATTGTTCATATTATATAAAATGAGTCGTCGTTTCCCGTAAAAAAGGAGAGAAAAAGCTATCATTATCTGGATGAAAAAACGAGCTAGGATAGAATGATGAACAAGCCGAAAGACTATACTGATTCTATAAGTATTAAGCTTGACATAATAACAGAACTATATTCAATAAAAATCTCATCAACTACAAAAAATTGTATTATATATGCAGTCATAAAAATATGCATGCCCAGCAATCGTTTACATACAAACAAAACATATGACATAAATAAATAAATAACTAAATATATTAAATGAAAAGAAAATATAAAAAATATCGCTACATATTATATTACGCTGCGCTCGCTACATACCCATCTCATACGTTTATGATTATATACAATACACAAAAATATATATATAGCAGTGCGATAATATGTAGCTAATAGCTAAATGACACTTCCATGATGATGATCATCTTTTACATAAAAAGATAATGTTTATTATGCATTCATGATGGCAAGGAAGGTGCTCCTCCTTTAAGTAAGAAAAATAATAAACCACGTGTTGATTATCAAAACAATTTGCTTGATTATTCAGCTGCTGAGCTGACCTGGCCCCTTAATTTATTTCAATTTTATGCACTTTAAGGTTCTCCAGACTTGGAGCACTCCGAAAAGCAAAATAATAAAAATGCATTCATTTGCCATCTTAATATTTGCATGGAACATCCTTTTACTGCAGAAACTACTTGCATATTATGGAAGAAGCATGTGGATAGTAGTAGTAGTCCAAGTCCGCGGACTCCACCTTATATATACTTATCTATCGCGGTGCTGGAACTGGAACTATAGTACCATGCTTTTACAGCTTACTGTCCAGTTTTTCTTCTTTGTTGCTGTGAAAGGGAAAGGTATCGATTTTTCTTCATTTCTTCTTCCTTTAGGGTTGGTTCTTCGTTCTCCCTCTCTTCTCTCACACACACCTATACCTACCAATAAATACTACTACAAGCACATACAGCATGCATGCAATATAATATTACTCGTCTTCCTGTATCAGAAACAGTAGGAATAGTAGTGCAAGTGGGTTGTGGGTTTATGGAGTGTTGGTGTTTTAAGGGGAATTCTGGATACTTTTTCTCGGTTCTCCAGCAGTATTTTCCCTTTTAGAATTCAGGTTTCCTTGAAGCATTGCCATGTCTTACAATTAGTCTTTTTACTTTTTGTGCTACCTACCAAACCACCGACCTATCTATATATATCTACATACGACCGTGGATTGGTGAGACTCACTCTCTCAAAGAGAGTGAGTGAAAACCCTCTTTTTTCACTTTGATTCTGGGTGTTTCCTATAGAGTACCTATTCTATGTTGCCCATAAATGCCTAGATCAGTGCAGACACTATATACGCATTTTAGGGGATTTTATGGAGTCCTCGAAGAGAAAGCTGAATGGAACATGACTCATTCCCTTGCACGAAAGCAGAGTTCTCTTTCTGTACATGCATGCGGGACTGGATTGTGCTTCATGCTACGTGTTGTGGGCACGGCTCCTCAGCACGGCACCACTGCACTGGTACTGGACCTCTTCATGGACTCAATGTTTCAAGGGAGATAGTTGAGGCGACCTATTATTTTCGTCATTCCTAGCAAAATTCTCTGGACCCTGGGCAAACGACAGGGAATGCATAATCCATGTTGCATGCACCGCCACCACGAGTAACAAATAATGTTGTGTATACGAAAACTGGAGAAATGTTAGTAACATCTCGTCCAATTTAAGAACTGATAAATTGGGAAGCAAATGAGCCCGGTTTCTGAGCTCCAATCCATCCCGTGAATCCGTCCATTCCACTTGTAATAATGCTTTCGACGAAACCTGCTTCTACACGGATATTATTGCCAGTATTCAGATAGAGAAAGCAGGAGAAAGGCAGGTTGTTTTGGATGTGTACGGGACGGGTATCGCATTGCTATGCTCTGTGCACTAAAGTCGTAGTTGTTCTGTGAGTTGTGTGCTTTCCGTGCACGAGACGCTGCGAGTAAACTTTAGGTATTTTTCCAACTAATAATAATATAAGGAACTGTACGGGTTTTGCGAGCAGTTCCGGATACAACGTTCACACCTAAGCCACACACACACACGGAAACTTGAGCTTTCAGTTGTTATATATAGGACATCACGTCGTAGGCAGGAATTGTAGGACACTGGAATTTTTTTTGTGTATACCTATACGCATCATCGCGGTATGGAGTGGTAGATTCACTTGATGTGTGTTGACCACTCTAATTTTTGTTCCATTCAGAGGAAAATCTCATTATTTTGCCCACATCTTTTACACACTTTTTTGCCATTGCCACCACCCAGGAAAACCAGAGTGACGGAAGGTGGGCTTATAAACACAGCTACGAACGAATACACTGATTTTCTCCTCTGTTCCACTCCTGTTTACCCCCTGCCCAACTTTCTTGGTGAAAACAGATAGGTACAACTATATACTATTACCATTTCCAGATCGAGTGAAGAAGATAACTGGACGATCAGATCACAGAACTGATCAAAGTTCTCATATATATTTCGTGGACTGCACTGTATATGATGACAAAGTTTAAGAATAATACCAGCGTGAGAAGGACCCCACTTTCAAATTTGCGTTTTACTGACTCCAAAATATCCCACACAGCATGTAAATAGCTGAGGAAAAGGGGAGACAATATATTTTACCTTTAAGTATATCAAGCTGTGAAAAAAATATTAGTAATACACGCTCTTCCGTAGATAAAAAGTCAATTTTTGTAGGAAAGTGTACCAAGTTGTAGGTCAAAGTAGGGCGCAACGCATATTTTTCAGTAAAAAGAAGGTTTTCCAGTATAGTATAAAGCAAATCAATCGCGTGGTTTTAAAAATATCTATATATATATATATACGTATACCAATTACACGCAATATTTAACAACTATTTTTCTGTGTGAAGTATATACCTAAAGTGGTTCATGGTTCATTATTCGATAGCAGAGAGTAAATAGTAAATTAAAAACATCTCTGCAAATACATTCAGTATTTAATCGAGCATAATAATTTCGGACGAAACGCAATATGAAGTCGAACAACGATGAATAATAAGAAAAATACCGTTAGTTCTTCTAAAAACGTGCGTCTTAGTAATATGAAAATAGTAAAACTGGGCGAGGGTGAGTTGTTGTGAGTGATATTCGGTAGGAATAGGAGGACATTGATTATTGATTGATAGCAACCTTAGAATTGGATTCTATTTGAATTGAAAGTGTGAGTGTCTACGTACAGCTAAAAATGCAGTCGACAAAGAGCATGAATCCGTTCCTGTTCGAGGCGGATTATGGGGGCATGGGGATGGGCGGCGAGGATCCGTCTCTATCCTCTGGAATGAATGCTTCCGCAGCAGCAAATCCTTTTCTCAGTGATTTCGACTCACACTTGCCAACTGGAGCAGATGTAGGTGTTACAGCAGCAGCAGCACCAGTTTCCGCTGCAGATATAAATCCTTTCCTGAGTTACCAACCCGAAGAAACCTATACAACAATGGCACATGACACAGCAGTGGTAATGGCAACTGGAGGAGGTGGAAATGGGGCAACGAATCCATTTGCAAGTTTCATAGACTCAAGTATGGACATGGGTGCTGCTCCACCAATGAATGACATGGGGTCAGTTTTGTTCTCATCTGGTGCTCCTGTGATGGACCAGGGAACCTCGCTGTTTGGAGGGGTAGAGACTGCGCCAGCCGTGGCTGTCGATCAGTTGCTGGACATGGACGAACCGATTCGGCCGCAAGCTGCAAGTGTCCCTTCGTCGACACAAGATCTTCTGGAAACTGTAACTGGAGCGTTAGAAGCAACATCGGATAGTCTGCTGGATAGATTGAGAGCTACCCAACCAAGTCCTGTTCCTCAAGTAATACAGCCAAGCCCATCTCCCAGGTCACCTTCACCAGATTTGCTTATGGGTGACGACCCTCCCCCACCACCACCTCCGTCAGCAAATCCTTTGCATCCATCACCGGGACTCAACCAGGTCGATTCCATTATGGACTTTTTTGATACTCCTAAATCAAGTGGACCTAAATCTTCTCAAGAAATCTTGGGACTGTACAATTCAACAATGACGACAACCGCGGCACCTACAAAGCCAGAACCGCTTTTGGACTTGCTGGACTCGATTCCACCTGAACCGACTGCTCCAGTCGTCGAACAACAACTGGTAAATAACGAAATAATGCACACAGAAACAATAGCTTCAGAGCCAGTCGCTAGTTCGGATCAACCATCACCACAAGACTTTGCAGCACCCGTGACCGCAGTTCAAGAGGATATAATTGCAGCAGCTCCACCATCTCCCCCAAAAGAGGAACTGCCCCCTATTAAACCAGCAGAGGTAGAGCCGATCAAAGTGCAGCAGCCAATGAGACCACCGCCACCAGCGCCAGCTGCCAAAGCGACTCCACCAGAGCGACCAAAGCTGCCACCCGTCCAACCTCCAGTGGCAGCGCAACCAGCTCCAGTACCACAACCAGAGGTGGTGAAACCTGCGGAACCAGTTGTGCCACCTCCAGTAGTAGAGCAAAAGTCACCATTACCAAGCAGACCACCGCCACCAGTGCCACCGGCTCCCAGGGTTTCTCCACAACCACCCCCAGTTCCGCAGCAGATTCATGTTGCAGATCCACCTATGCAGCAAATCAAGTCTCCCTCGCCCCCTCCCATATCCTCAAAAACTACAACACCGTCACCCACAAAGGCATCGCCAACAGTTCCCCCGCAACCATTCCACACTGCACCTCCTCCAGTTCCACCAGCACCTGCACCTGTCGCTCCTTTCTTTGAACAATCAACTGTCACCAGTACCAGTATTACAAGTTCAGCTGCTCTGTTTGACTCTGGTAATGTCTCTAGCAGTCAGTTTGCACCGGCGGCGCAGCAAACCACTACAACAGCACCAGGGAAAGGTGCCTTTGCAAGTATTTTTGGCTCTGGGCCGCCAGCTCCAGCTGCTGAGACGAAACCACCGTCAATGGCTTTCGTAGCCAATTCTGGAGGAATGGGTGACTCTTTTGATGCATTTGATGCAAAGTTTAGTAGCGCAGGGACAAACTCAACGTCAAATGCTTTCGATGCTTTTGGGGGTGCTACTACAATTCCTGAGAATTCTGCTATAGACTCGGGTAAATTAAAATTTTAGAAATAATATACTAACCATAATTGCGTAATTATTGCATATTTATTAACGATTTAAAATATTTATTCAAAACAGCATGGGGTGATAGTGGTGGATTCGGAACAGATTCAAACGCGGGCTTCGGATCGGATGGATTTGACAGCTTTCTATCTCTCACAGAGCCACCCCCGGTGCCACAGAGCACACCAGCAAAGCGTTCACAAGCAGGAGATGACGATGACTTTGACGCTGATGGCGAAGAAAAAGATATGTCAATCGTTATAAAGTATGTATGCCATGTTTCTAATCCATAAAAAATCAACATTAATTCGCAAGCAGATGTCTCACGTCAAGCGATTAACAGATTAGATTAGATGGATGTTTCCAAACTTTCCCCGTTGTCTATTGTATATATCACAGACCAAAATCCGACAAGGACTTTACACTGGCACTTGCGCCAGCCCTGGCACCACCCCCAAAGAGTCCAGCTATGTCAACTGGGTCAGCATTCAGCGATGACAACAATGCATTCGTACCATTTCTTTCCTCAGCAAAGGATAGCAAATCGGGAACAAAGGAGCCTCCAAGTGGTGCTACAACAATGCAGAGGTCGGATTCTCAAGATAGTCCGCAAACCCCGCTTTTCGAAGAGGACCAGTCTCAACCTTTGGAAGACTTTCCGCGAATTAACTACCCCGGCGAAGGATGGGAGATGCATATGAGACTACCCAACAAAAAGAAAATCACGGGACAACGGTTCTGGAAAAAAGTATTTGTCAAGGTCGGCTACCAAAATGACGTGCCAGTTGTTCAGATCTATAATAATAAAGGAGAAAAGGATCCATTCCAGGAAATACCTTTACAGCCCTGCTACTCGGTATCAGAAATAAGTAAGAAATGCGTATATATTATGCTATTTTTTCGGTTTTCTCGGATATCAAAATAACAATGACAAGATATAAAGGTTGAGACTTTGAGACTTGTTTATGTGTTTCAGGTGCTCAGCAATTTGATCATTATGGGAAAGTATTTACAGTCAAGTTGCAATATATCTTCTACAAGGAACGGCCTGGTGTCCGACCTGGGCAGCTTAGTAAAGCTAGTCGGATTTCTGACAAGCTGACTCAGTTCGCAGCATACGCAATACAGGGTGATTATTCCGGGGTGAAAGAGTTTGGGAGCGACTTGAAGAAGTTGGGCGCACCCATCGAACACTCTCCACAAGTACGTCTACGAAGACTTTGAGAATTTGCTTAATGACTAATTCAACCAAAAAAATGGGTTGTTGTAACAGTGTGTCTTGTCCTCCGCAGATTTCTCAGTTGGTAAAATTGGGAGTGCATTCATTCGAAGACGTGAAACAGTTCAGTACATGGATAGAAGAAAACCTGTTCCGAATGTCGGTTCACCGTGACAGAGCAATCAACTATAAAACGGAAGAGATTCAGGTGACAATTGTAGACGAGTATTATGTTGAGCAGGATATTTACGGGGTTGTCACCCGACAAATTGCCCGGGTCCGCCTGTTCTTCTTGTCGTTTCTGAACGGTAACGCGGAGATTGAGATGGGAGTCAACGACTTGAGACGACAAGGGAAAGAGATTGTAGGGCGTCACGACATTATCCCTGTTCCCACCGAAGAGTGGATCAGAATGGAAGCCATTGAATTCAGCAATTGTGTTCAGCTAGATGAATTTGACAACACTCAAACTATTAAGTACGCAAAAATACCTCCAGGCTCTACTTATTGTCCAATCTGTATTGGTGACTGTTTAACTTTAATTAATATTACGAGTATTACGAAATTGAAATGACTATTTGGTTATTTTTGTTAAAGGTTTAAGCCTCCAGATGCATGCTACATAGAGTTGATGAGATTCCGCGTACGACCACCGCGTCACAGGGAGCTTCCACTTCAAGTGAAGACAGTGTTTACCACTTTAGGCCAGCGTATAGAAATCCGAAGTGACATTCTTGTTCCCGGTTTTACGAGTCGCAAGTTGGGACAGATTCCTTGTGAAGATGTTATGGTTCGATTTCCCATTCCTGAAGAATGGATCTACATGTTTCGTGTAGAAAAGCATTTTCGTTACGGGTCCGTGAAGTCAGCTCATCGCAGGTACGCCAAAAGACAATCTCATATGCAAAGACATTTTAGCTCTAAGCTCATATAAAACTAAAACAAAGCGAATAAGTTATCCATGGAGCTATATTTTCACTCTGTTTTATATCCGTAGGAGTGGTAAGGTAAAGGGTATCGAGCGATTTTTAGGAGCTGTTGAAGCCGTAGAACAAAGCCTAATGGAAACAACGTCTGGTCAAGCCAAATACGAGCATCATCACAAAGCCATTGTGTGGAGGATTCCGAGACTTCCAAAGGAAGGCCAGGGTAATTACCTATTAGAAAATTATGGCTAGCTAACATTACATTTTTTGTACACTACTTGATTGATTGAGTAATTGAAATGGGCTCCACTAGGTGCTTATACAACTCATTCCTTCTTCTGTCACATCACACTCCAGTCTCACGAGCGTGTTCCGGACAATCTTAGCAAGCACTGTTACGTTGAGTTCACGATGCCACACACAACAGTGTCGCACACAGTATGTCGCTCGATATCAGTTCCATCATGTGATGAGCCCCCGGAAAAGTGTTGTCGCTATTTGTCCCGACACGAGTACATTGTAGAAATAGAGCACACTCAGGGAGTAACGCCTGCTACGTATACAGCGGCAGCAACGGTGCAAAAACAAGAACCACCACCACCACCTCCCGAAGAAGAGAAACCGATGCCTGGCAAAGCAGAATCTGATTCGGACTTTTCGGATGACTAAATAAACCGTAAGAAAACCACCGAGTAGTGTAGTTAATAGTTAAGCAAATAATATGCTAACAAAAGTTGAGTTATTTTTTTCTCCCAGAGGGTAAACTATAAACTTAATCATAGTTGAGATGATATTTTTCAAAGTGTGGATACTTATCATTCCCCTCGTTCTCTTAAGTTATAAAAAAGTATAAATTATATATTATGGAGATAGGTGGCCGGCATCATACATGAGTGCGTATTAAATTGTTCATTCAGGATCTCCCACTTGTCGCTGTTAATAATGTGTATTATACAGAACCAACAGTCGACAACTCGACAGGCAGACGTATTGTTGTATACCTAGTCTTGAATGTTTACGACATATGTATTGTATTAAATATTATATATATTATTTAGAAAGTTCTCATTACAATTACATAAGAAATATAATATTGTAAAAAAATATTGCGAGAAAGGAAAGTGTTATGCACACTTTTGATGAACGTGCTCGAAACATATAAAAAAACTAGCGCAAATTGTCACAGAATCTCAAAAATATTCAAACTCAAAAATCAATGAGTTGTGGCAAAAAATACTGGCAACGAACAAAAACACGATTGATTATATGGTATCATCTGCCTCTTCTTCTGTTTCCAATAAGTTCTATGCAATAACATCCTTTATGTACATACTATTCCTTAGTGGACTTGTCTTACTTTGTCCAGTCTTCAGACTCAGACATTCAAATTCAAGTGTTAGTAAATCAAGCCGATGAAATCTCCCTTAGATCATGAGTTCAAGGTTTGGTCTAGAAATGTTCCCTGCTCCTGCCCATGCCGGAAGGTAGAGAGTCCTCAAGTATAGGTTTTAATTGATAGACGCAGTTCCAATGTTCCAAGGTATCATAGCATAATATTCTATTATCGAATCTGTAATAGTACATTTGTGAGTAACAATTCAGTAAACAGCCAAAGCGCTTCAGCCATTCTTAAAGGCCAGTTGTGCAGTGACGTTCTAGATGACAATAGGACAGTTTAGTCCCTTTTGCTACTATAATTTTAGTGTGATATATTTTGAAGGAAAAATGCCATTTTAATTTTTAACAACGACCCCTCCTATTACCAGGCATCAGAGACTTTGTAAAGCTAAGTATTAAGTTGTATTTGACCTTAAAGTGTTAAACAACGAAACAGCTCCACACAATTCATTTGATATTGAGCGCATATATAGTGACAATAGAATATATCATAATGATGACAGAGCAAAAATATTCCAGCTAAACTGTATACCTATAATGAGATCATACTTTGGCTATATTCCCCCTCCACCAAACCCTACACAGCTAAATCTTATAACATGTAGCAAATTGTAAAAACAAACTAAATGCATTGGATTGATGACTAACAATGCGTGATTAAGGGAGTCCAGTGGAGAAATGTATAAATATTGCGGACAACAAAAAAGTTATGTAGTACACGAATAGATTAAAAACAAAATATAATATGTAATAATTAGTAGTATTTGGTTGTTGTAAGTGTAAAAATACTGAATATATATATCATTACATTACTTGAACTGATAAATATACATAACCTAATTGGAATTTTAGCTAACGATATATAATATACGTAAGCCAAGTGGACAACTGACACTGACAATTATAGTAACACATTTAGTTTTGAAGGAAAGACAAGAAAAAATATTACATGGTGTATGAAAAACTATGATGGCATCAAATAACAAGACTATATATGAAGATGATAATGAATATGAGCACAAGTTTTAGCCGTGTTATTATCCCTTTGCGCATCGTTTGCATTGCAATATTAGTAAAAGTGAGCAACAAAGAGTTCTACGAAACACTGCATCTTATTGGGTGGATGGAAACATCCTTGACTTTTTTATTATTATTTTTTAGTGAAAAATACACAAATGTAAGTGTTTAGCATCCGTACATAGCCTTCAACTTTTGAATATCAGTATCTTGTAAGTTTCCAACGGATCCTACTTGTTCTCCATTCTACAAAAAGTGCAATAGAACACCATCAAAGTGATAAAGAAAGAACAGTACAAAGTGAAACTAGTTATTATTACTCCAATGAAAATGTATCGAAAACTTACCCGTGCAACGATGGTGGGTTGACCATTGGAACTGAAGTCGTATCCCCCATAGTGCATAATACTCCTCACATTATAGCGAACTCCATATGTCGTTACCTTAAGAGCATACATAAACCATTAAAGCATCATATAAGGCAGTCTATGTAATTATGATTTTAGACCGTTATAATTACTTACATCGTTGGGGTTCAATTTATCGAAATTGTACTCCATTCCTGATAATAACGAAAAAGATTATAATGCGTTTTATGCCACGGGATAGTAAATAGTATAGCATTTAGTGTAACATCACAGTAATTTACCGGGGATGATATTTTGCCACAAAATTTCGACAGCGTCATCACGGTCTGGTCGTGACTGCTCATGCCAAAATCCGAGAGCGTGGATCATTTCGTGCATGATTGTTCCAATTCCCATGCAGCCAGGACTTTGGAGATTCATATCCTATACAGAAAGAAATCCTCTGTTGACTGGACTTTATAATGACTTTAAAGTTCTTTAATCTCGGTAACCTTTATCTCTTACCTGCCGATTGCCAAGCCTTCCAACATAAGAGTTGCACCCATTATTAGTCCCCTTAATGATGTGAACGTAGTCACCGGAAGGATTTGAATCTGGGGGCCAGATGCCGAAAGTTACACAGGGGATGACTTGCATAAGGTTATACATGGCATCATTGATTGCCTGAAGTTCCTGTTGGTCTAAATAACAAATTTACAAATCCTTATTGGTTCATTATGATCCCTTGTTCCAAAACTGTATAATCCAGGAATGAACTATAATGTTGCATTACTGTAGCCCATATCTGGATGCACGTTGAAAGCAGTCCACCTGTATCTTGGATCAATCACTCCATTTTTACCTCCACGAACGGCGCCATCCTTGGTGGTGCATGTTGGAACCGTGACATTTGCGAAAGGAGAAGGTTCTGCAATGCAATTATTCGTACTTTAAATTTTATCATAAAATTAACTCGCACAAACATTAGCAAAACGTAAATTGTTAACCTCCAGTTGGGGCTGTTGGAATTAGTGGTTTATTAATGACCAAAGGGCTTGATGCAACACCATGGAGGAACAATGTTGCTCCCAGGATAATACTGAAGCTCTTCATTATAATACTTCTGAACTTCTAAGCTATTTGAGGGAGTAATTTCCAGCTTGGAGGTCGAGACTAACTGTTGAAAATTGTTGCAGGGTCAAGCATTTTATGCGGGCAAATTGTATATTTCTTGCAACATTTTTCAAGTTTCATAACCCATTTGCGCATATCTGACATAATGTACATGATTTGTGACAGCAGCACAAAAAACTTGCCCATCATTTTTGACATCTGAAATGGGGCTCATTAAATATCTACCTCTTCAATCAAAGTGTTAAACTGCTTAGTTGAGCTGCTCCGAGTCAAGCATACTGATATTATGATTCGAAAGAATACTTATAATCTGCTTGTAACAGCGAACATATTACATTACGAAACGAAATATGGGAAGCTTGTCTAAATTTTCAACGACAGGGGGACCATAAAAATAATTATTTGCTAATTGCACGTGCAACGTAACAACTCAATGTATAGTTCTGTCCTTGTGTATAATTTCTGTCTATGTTGATCATTCGGTTTCTCGTTGCTCAACGGATTCAGCCTTAATGTATCAGCATCAATTTCGGCGAAGTCTATTCTGACATTGAGGAAAAGTTATACTTTCACGTTCAGTTATGCATTTTTTATTCATTGCGACGCATGATAGAGACAATACTGGATAAGCTTTTCAATCGGCTTAATTAGTGCTGAGATTTCGAAAATGATTTGAGTCAGGGTTAATGTTATTATCATGTCGATTGAATGTACTTTATTCATAGATTTAATAAGCATATTTACATATACATACTTTAGTAATGCAATGTTCCCAAAACACAAAAATTAATTGTGCATGTCATATTAGAGTGCTCCGACTTGCAGTCTTAGCTATGAAGTCTTTTTGATAGGGAGATCAATAAAATTGCTTTGTAAATGACGTATACTGATAACACTATAAATAAAAACAATCCATCAGTCAAGCCTTCTCATGATCCCACGGATTTTAAGCTCAGTATCAGTATGGATGAAATCATTTGTGCTCCATAATCATAATGCTATGCTCGCCTAATAATGCATTCAAGAATACGAAGTCGTATACTTATACTGCAATACTGCAAATTCTTTATCCGAGATCATTTTTAAAATGTAAAAAGATATTTAGGTATCTCTTTTATTTCTGTATAAAGTACATAATTTTTTGTGGTATGTAAAAGATTGATTTCAAATGACTTCAAAATAGATGAGGTGCTCAGCAGGTCAGCAGTTGTACATCAACTTCAACTTTTGGATATCCGTGTCCTGTAAGTTTCCAGTAGATCCAATTTGTTCTCCACTCTGTTAAACAGATCACCAATATAATACAAAGTCGTATGACACAGGAGAAGTAATGATGCAAACGTATATTTAATTCAGATGACATATCATACATACCCTTGCAACCAAAGTTGGTTGACCGTTAGAGCTAAACCCATAGCCATCATAGTGCATAATGCTCCTTACATTATAACGCACTCCAAATGTCGTTACTTCACTGGCAGGGAATTTGTCGAAAGCGTATTCCATTCCTAAAAGTATAAAAAATCACATACCAATTGGTCAGGGTCTATTTGACAGACAGTGTTCCCCTGACTGAAGCAAGGTTTCGAGAGACAAATATTATGATAAGAATCCTAATCCCAATATAAGTCCGTTTCTATTGTTAAGAAGACTAAATGCGTTACGATGTTTTCATTTCTGTTTTAACAGATTATCTCAATCAGTTACAAAGCCTTCCCCTATCTCGATATTTGGACATTTCTGGTGGTTACCTTTCTAGCGTGTCTACCTGTAGGCGGTTTACCTGTCTAGACTAGGTTACGTTGTTGATTGATAAATATACTTGTATGGAGTACTGAAAATCATACCTGGGATAACATTTTGCCACAAAATTTCGACATAGTCATCGCGATCAGGACGACCGTGCTCATGGTGGAATCCGAGGGCATGGATCATCTCATGCATAACTGTGCCAACGCTCATACAGCCAGGACTTTGAAGATTCATATCCTATACAAAAAGAAACCCTATATGTATATACACACGAGTCTAGCTGGTAAACTCAAAGTTATTTATTAGTTCATACCTGTCGCCCACCAAGCCTTCCAACGTAAGAGTTGCACCCATTATTAGTTCCCTTAATGATGCGAACGTAGTCACCGGACGGGTTTGAATCTGGGGGCCAGATACCGAAGGTTACACAGGGGATGATTTGCATAAGGTTGTACATTCCATCGTTAATTGCTTGAAGCTCCTGCTGGTCTAAATAATATACATCAAAATTTGAAAGTAAATTCGAATCGAGTGACGAGACAATATATAACGTATATAATATGTAGATCAAGATCAAGCAGTTTTGGAATTACTGTAAGCCATGTCTGGATGCACGTTGAAAGCAGTCCATCGGTATCTTGGATCAATCATTCCATTCTTTCCTCCGCGGATCACGTCGTCTCTCGTGGTGCATGTTGGCGCAGTGACATTGGCAAATGGTGAGGGTTCTAAAATGGATAAATAAAGTGGACCCTTGAATAATATGAATTTTATAATTTAGGACGTTAAATGTGCTAAGATTAATTATTAAAGCATAATTAATTTATTAACCTCCAGTCGGGGGAGTTGGAGGCAGGGGTCTATTCGCAGACAGTGGGCTTCCCAAAGCAGCATGAAGCAACAAGGTTGCTCCAAAGATAATATTTACACCTTTCATTCTAATAATAATGAGTAAATTGAAGGACTGAATGTCTGCGACCGACAGCTTGGTATGAACTACTTGAAAAGCAGGCAGGGTCAAGAGTTTTATTTAGAATATTATTCCGTTTTCTCTGTTGCATAAGGATGAATTCATAAACACTCATATCATAGCGTACTTGACCACTAAACCGTTTAACTCGGCAAGTTTTACTTTGTGACAGTGACACATTAAATCGCCCGTCAATTAATTAATTCTCTTATCCAGACACGTTACCTTTCACGCCTAACTACTGAAGGGGTAAACCGACTTAAAACTCAAAGGCATTACTGTTATCTGGTCCGAATGTCATCCTGATAGCGCTCAGCATATGATCCTTACTTTGGAAAAATCAATCTGTTTTTAATTTTTGTTATCTCGTTGATTTTTAGCAAATATGACGGCACGCAGTCAGTTATTATTAGGTAAGAGTGCACTTTTTGATTGAGATTTGTATTTGTATATGATGCATGCATGTTGCCTTTTTCATCTTCGCCATCAATCTCAATAGCAAGATTAACAATCTCAACGCTCGTGGCTATTACATAATTCGAGTATAGAAATTAAATGCATATAGTCACTCACGTACTGTTTAAAAGTACAAAAATTACTTTAATGCAATAAATATGAGAAACCCGTATTAATGCGTCATACGTTTTTTGGATTTGGTATGCTCAGAAAATTAGAAAATTACATTACAAATAAATTACAATTAAGAAATTACATGATTTTATATTAATGATGACGCTGGCGCTTATGTTAGACCTAGCTGCAAACCGGTTTGACTTTCAAACTTGCGTTTTCTGGCTTGAGACCGGGTGGTTATCCCATACCCTAAACCCCTAGGACTAGTTTGATCCTTAGTATATTGTTCGCTCCCAAAGTTGTAGATATTAACCGCATCGTTTTGTTTATCCAATTCCGTTGAATATCCTATTCCCCGGTGTTCTGTTATATTATAACAGATTAAAGTAGATTTCTCCGAGTCTGGTTTGGTCGGTCGTACTTGCTCATCGTCTGAATCTGACACGTGACAATTCACTGTTGAAGCTGTCGAGCGTAAATTTTCCACCGGTGGAAAATCACCGTCAGCATCACTAGCAACATTTTCATTGTTCTCATTGTCCTCCAATTCCCAAGGGTTTTGCTGCTCCAGTGACAGAAGCGTCGTTCCATAATTGTCATGCTTCTGTGTTACTTCATTTTCTGGAAAAATATAATAAGACAAAATGAACCAATTAACGATTTATGTGTCATTTAATTCTTTGCAACGTGATTGATGTGCGGATGACATACCTTTCTCAATGATTTTCATTTGAAAGCCTTTCAACATTTCAGTAACTTTCCGCATCTCCGAGCTATTTCCCCTTCCACGAGACAAGGAGCCTTTGTTTCGTCTTTTGAATTCCCTTTGGAACTGTTCTCGTTTGAGAGCACCTCGCTGGTCACAGGTGCTCGTCACCCGTTGATAGATCCGCTTCACCGTGTTGTTTATTTTCACTTGCATGTTCTGTAGCTCATCTTGGAGTGTGCAAAGTCGAGCGGATAGCTCCCGGCACTTTTTGCACAGTGGAGGGGATAGCATTTCCGGCTCAATTCCATCCCCGAAGGAATAACTATCTGGGAGCTGAACTCCCAAGTACCGACAAAGAACTGCAAACGGTGCGAGACGCTCCTCTAACGCAAGACTGTGCACATTATAATGCCTGAATGGGAGTCTTGATGGACTGGAAAGAGGGCTTCCCGCTGGGGATTGAGCACTTTCACTAATCTTTCCCAAGCAATAAAGACAGTAGCCGCGGAGATTCACGGTTGTTCGAGTGCAAATATCGGATGTCATCCTTATTGTTTGAAATTTAATTTTACAATTGCTATGCAATGCAAGGATTTCTGATGAAGTCAATGAGAAGCAGTGTGGAGGATTGAGTTGAGTTTCGACTTGTTCGAGTTTTCCGTTGACACATTGTGTGTACAATAAACTTTGAGATGTGCATGCAGTAGCACACAGATAAAATGTGTCTTAAGTAAGGACATGCGCATAATACATGTAGCAATAATACCATTGAGAGCATACACAAGCATTTTAATTCATGAGATTCACCATAATATTGTATTATACCTCACCAGCTCACCGCACAGATATTATCCGTTAATTTGGGTTCACGTTCACTCTCACATCCATCCATCAGATCTGCCTGCGTTGCAATGTAGGTATGTATTCTTACTACACATAAAACTGTCCATGTACTTACACCAATACGGAAACCTACGAAAAATGGTTCAAGAATTGTGATGTTCACATTCATTCATTCACAACAACACCGTGTTACCATTGAGAGCATACACAAGCATTTTAATTCATGAGATTCACCATAATATTGTATTATACCTCACCAGCTCACCGCACAGATATTATCCGTTAACTTTGGGTTCACGTTCACTCTCACATCCAGCCATCAGATCTGCCTGCGTTGCATAGGTATGTATTCTTACTACACATAAAACTGTGCATGTACCAATACGGGAACCTACGAACAATGGTTCAAGAATTGTGATGTTCACATTCATTCATTCACAACAACACCGTGTCCTAGTCCTATGTAAGTCTCCCAGATACTAAAATCAATCTGGTGTTAACAAAAATGCTAACAGCAAAGATATTTTATATTCCAAGGCTAACATATTCTCTTAAAGCTTCTGTGTAAGGAATGTACAAATAAATGCAGTATGTATAATTACAATTTTTCATATGTAGCTATATAGTGGCTTTAGTGCTTTCATCTGATTGATAATTATGAATTATATCATTTAGTTCGTTAAAAGTTTTATTTGGCCAATAATACAAAATACCTTTTAATGGTAAACAGTCTCTCTATAGTCAATATAGATTTATTGGGTGCGATATGTCCACTGCAAAATATTGGGCAGGTTTTCAAACTTTGAGTTTCAGTACCTATCATCATCATCATCCAGCTCTTGAAATTCAACTTCATGGGGCATCGGAGCAGTCAAAATGAAATGGGCTTGCTGAGGAGTGAAAAATCGGCACGCCGTTGTCCACATCCGGTTGGCTTTCT
>JAANSN010003840.1:0-17035 GCA_036850665.1 Dicranocentrus wangi | reverse complement strand
CAGACAAACAAAAATAGCCCATATGCTCGTCCTTAACTATCCCCTCGTCTTGAAAAATACTAGCATTAGACGATGAACGTCAGCAACTAAACTAAACCAAGGGAAGGATTGAAGATGCGCGATTTCTCTCTAATGGTAATTGCTGCTCCGCTAAAGAGTATCTACAAATGTATTATTTTTGTATACTCAGTATGAATGCATCTTTCTCGTTTAATAAATGCTTCCCCGAGAAAAATACATTTTAAGTAGCTCCTCTTGAAAAAATAACTTCTCCGACAACTAGAGCACTCATGTGTAACGGAATGAGGCGGCAGGACGAAAAACTCTATAGTAATTTCCTCTTACATGTACATCGTACATCTCCATACATGCATAAACCAACGCATCATCAACTCCCATCTTCTCTTTTTACAACATACCGTTGTATTTCTACTTGAAAAGGCTTTCCTTCAACTACATCCTTCTTCTCGGCCACCTAATTTGCATTGTAAGTAGGGAAACTTTCACTCTACATGGTAAACAGCAGTAGGTGTGACATGTATATAGTTTGTTTTCTAGGTATTATAGTTCTCAACATGGCAGCCAACTGGAGCCGATTTGCCTCCAGTTTGAAATGTGAATGAGACAAGATTTGTTTTAGCTCCTTCTGTCTTCTGAACCCCAAGCCACACGTTTTTTTGTGTATCATGTGGCTCTTTCAAGGATTATGCCCGTATTCTTGATATTTTCTGGGAATTCGACTTTTGCCAGAGAAAACAAAACATGCGTTAGTTTAGCATGGAGGAAAACGTCGATAAGGGGAAATGTAGCCATTCTACGCGTTAAATTCATGACAGCCGATAAAACCATACGGTTTTCTGGGAACATTTATGCTGATGGTGTCACCCATGATCATGATCATTCCCTTTCTCAATTTCTGTGCGGCGGAGCCAAATGCCGCAAAACTAGAAACACAAGCGACATTTACATCCCGGCAGTGTACGTATAACCTAATTCTTCAGTTTTTAAGACTAAATTCCATTTATTTCAATGCAGCTTCGGAGACGCTTCATTTGGCAAGCTAGGTTGGTAAAATTCACCTTTTGTGCTTGAACATGGCCTATTTACAATAATACACGGGATTCTTTTTTAACATCTTCCTGAGAACATTTTTGTGTGTTGTAGCTTTCTCTGTTGAATATTCAAAATTGAGATTGGGATCTTGAAAAGTACAACGACATCAGGGAAGGAAACAACAGAGTCACGGATGTTGTGCACATTTTGTATTTTGTGTTATCTCACGAATTATGTAAGGATGGAAAAGGAACAAAGTGGAAAACTGTCACGTTTCGTTATTTTCCTTCTTGCCAACTTTTCACTGCAAATTCACAAAGGGACGGGTGGTTGGTGCACAAGTTGAAGACAGGACGGATGTGTGCGTAAAGATACATTTTGCTAGTTTTTACGGAAGGACGTGTGCAGGCTAGGGATTTTAATGAAAAAACCGGAAACCATGTGTGGACACAATTCCATGTAAAACTGGAAACGGCTGGATGCATGTTCCAGTCTGCTTTATAGAAATATAAAAATTTTTCTTGGTAGTAGCCAACAACCCTAACAAATTCCAGAGTTTTATTCCATTACAATTGATTACGCGAGCGTTGTCTATCAAATTCCAGCAGGACTAAAAGTGCAAAATGTGTGCTTCCATCCAATATTTTACAACTGCTCTGATATTACTTACTTAATTCTAAGAAACGTGAGCGACCAAAAGGGTAAAACATTGTTTCACATTTAAAACAGCGAATATTCTACGAAATCATTTACCCAGTTATGCAATAAATCAACTATTTTCATTTGAATCAAGGAGCCTAATATAAAAAAATTCACGTTGAAGATAAATATCAGTCAGCCTGTTTGACTGAAACATGGAAATAGTTATTGCTGATACCTGGAAGTTATTTTTTGTTTTTCATTAGATTATTCATGCGTACAGATTCCGCTTGTGTGTTTCGAGAACGTCTCAGCCACTTTAATTTGCAAATACCTATGTAACTAGTGAAAGTTTGACCTACTGACTGCTTCGCCTTATTGATCCACTTTCAGAAAATTAGACTAGTAATTACACAATTTCCAATTAAAACTAAGCAGACACATATTATGCAATTAATGTAATAAGCATGTCTACGTAATTTCATGCCCTCTTGTTAGGTCTCCAAAGCTAAAGCCATTACAAAATCAACAGCAGACAAAATGAAAGCTACTTTATATGACTAGATGAAAGGCAACATTTTTACAGATCAAAACACCAGACACGGCTTTTACCAGGAAAGACATAGCTGACAGGAGAAAGGAGCGACGTGAGTGAAAGTGTATAGCTTAGGCACAACTTGGGACTTGGAAATATAGCTTAATGGATAATCTGCTCATCATGGCGTTGGTGGACATAACAATAACTTCAGACGGCGGCTCTTTCCAATAGAAAGTCTAATTTAGAAAATGGCACTTGATATTTGATACATCCGTTCCGTTATCATTGGTAGGCATAAGGTGATTCTGGGGAGCAACATGACTTCAATTTATGATAGTGACGGTAATCCTGCCTGACAGTTAAAGGTTTTGTGAAATCTCAATCTGTAATATACCTATGAGATGTCAGCCACACATACACAAACACACACACACACATATTTAAAGCCTACTTGAAATTGTGCAGACCACCTAACGGGATGTCTGGGGACAACCCAACGAAACGTTGGTGCCACATATAAGAGGAATTTTTACGTTTAATTTTTATACCATAATAAAGGCGCTTTGATGAGGTGCTAACTTAAGGATAAAGAGCATGGGGAAATTAAATGGAGCGAATTTGTTTGTTTTGTACTTTTATGGTGGTGGATTGTTAGAGCTAATGTATATTAAACTATGTAGTCTTTGCATGCGCTCTTTAATATCTCTATATATAACACATCCGTCCGTCCACTAGTTTGCCCGTAAAATAGCAAAACTATAGCTTTTGTGCTTTTTGCGTAATTAACTTTATATTTTTGACACCAAGCACATTATATAGATCCAGCTAATTACGTTATGAAACACAAATGAACGCTATAAAATTGCAGCACGCCCAATAAAAAAACGTAGTGGAAATATAAAAACAAAAGTAGAGCTAATTTTTATACCCAATTTATGTTTCATACATATTCATCCCGTCTTTTTTTGTAACTAGAACAGTGTCGTAAAAATAAAGAGTGTCAGCTCACTTCACAACTTTCGTCTAGGGACTTCACACGTGTCAATCCAGAATAAGAACTTGGCGTCTGTTTACTCCCACTTTTTAGTTAAAAACTTAAAACGGCAATTTGCATAATATGCAAAAGTGGGTAATAGTGCTATCTCATAATAAACCGTATACAAATTATATAAAGGTTTACGTACTTTATGCATCCCCGTAATTTGACTAAACTCTGGAAAACAAAGTTGCAGAAAGAAGTTTGTCTTCATAAAGGGAAAGCAAATAAATTTTCCCTGAAACTTCACCGTTATTTATGACCTGTCCAAAAGTAAGATACAAATTTTTTCGAAAAAGATTGCTTCGTTTAGTCCTTCGCTTCAAGCGTCGTCAACCAGCAAAGCTTACGGTGTCAGTGTCAGCACTAAACTTAGTTAGTCAGCGCAGCATGTAGTTACTTATTACACTTTTTGTTATTTGTTCAATGCCTTGGCCTTCTCCACAAATATATTTATGCGGAAAATAAAGNGGCCTTCTCCACAAATATATTTATGCGGAAAATAAAGAGAGTAGGAATGGCTTTCAGATTTTTGTGACAATTTTTTCCAAGTCGAAAGACAGTTGAACTGAGCCGTTTTCACTGTCATCCTCAAAACTTATCGTTATGCGGCCTTTTCCGTTTTCTGGTGCTGCCCTGTGTGCACACACTCACTCAGATATTCTCAGGGTGAAAATATTCATGGTTATGCGAATTCTGACTTTTACAACAGACATCATTATCCCAATATGTAAGACTGTCTGTGTGCAAGGCTCCTCTTCCTTTTGCATGATTCGGTGACTTTTATTATGAGAAAAAGTGACAGGTTGGCAATTTTTCCTTTTACTTCCTTGGCACCACTCTCTCCCTCGTTGGGAGAGGAAAAGTAAACTTTAAAATGGGGTATATCCCCTCCAAAATATAGGGCACATACTCGCAAAAAAAAACGACTGTGAACATGGTGTGAAAGGGATTCAGCTATATTTTGAAAGGAAAATACCAGAATAACATTTTTCTGAATGACACGCACGCCACTACTAAAACGCATATAAGGCATAAACATGGGCTCACTGAACGTGGCGGCAACATACATTTTAGGAGAAAACATGCTGACTTGGCCTTTTTCCTAGAGGCATAGACAAGATTAAAAAATTTCCTTGCGTCATTGTCAATTCTACTTGTTACAATACTGTTAAGACAGGTGTAGTGGCGTAAGCCTCCATGAAATGGTAATTTAAGTACAAGTCACACAATTCATATTTCTCACTGGAGAATGCAACTCGAACAATAGCATCATAAAAACCATACGCATCGTCATACTTTGTTTCCGTTGTTTTCAACATGGGGGAAAACAAGACAGTAAAATATCGAGTTCGTGTGCAAAAGATCAAAGGAAACGCACATGTCCGCATTGAATCAGGCTTGTTTTGCGCAAATGTTCAATCTCTCTAGCCAGCTAGACCACCACTCTGACTGAACAACTATATAAATTGAAAAATCAAACGAACAGTACCCACCCGTCAACGATTGATTATATGCATGACAGTCCACGATAGAAATTCAATTGATTACGTTTCATTTCATGTACAAAGCAATCGTTTGCACGCAAGCATTTTGGTTGGACTTTTGCAAAATGTTGGGGGAAATGTAGATTTTATTAAAAGCGTTTGTCACAGGATATTAAGTAGCCTGTCCAAATTGTGAATCTGGCAGGGGTGGCAAGTTCCCCACGGAATCATGTGTGCATCAACATACCTCCACGTGCAGTTGATATTATAATATGTGGAGGTATATGGTATGTGTATAAAAATGTAATTTTCCTCTGATCGACTACCACATAATGTAGTGGAGTTGGTAAGCTGCAATCATTATTTATGACTCGCAACGCAACTTGTGCACGCCTGCTTACTACTAGACTGTTAAATAATTTGGGGTAGAAACCATTTATCATCGAGAGAGCAGACAGGTATAGGTAAAGCCAAAGCACAAGCATATGTACGCTCTAAGCTGAAAAATATACATTTTCCCTTTGAGTTTCACCCTGAAAACTAATCATATATATTTAGGTTGGGAGCTATAATGCAAGCTTAAAATTTTCATAGACTTTAGGTTTGTTTTTCCTGATTGCTGGCTCAAATTCGGAAAGCTTAAGGACGCAAAATAAGTATGTATGCAAATTTCCAAACTTTGGATACTGACACATTCACGCATGCATGGGGAGGGTTTGTAATTGCGTTAGTCTTGTTTTCAAAGGATTCTGTTCGGGGCCCCGTATAACTCGTTAAGTTTCCCCGTTAAGCTTATTTCCATCCTGTCAACGGCTTGTTTTATACTCCTGACAAACAACGAAGGCTGCCTGAATTGACATGTTATTACGGGCCTGTCACACGTTTTCAACTGAAACAGCCATCCAGAGAGCTTCAAGTGAAATGCCTTTACCCTAGATCGTTAGTAACCTTCGATTCGCGTAATTCGTAACATTTTTCATATAACCGTCGTAATCCCACCTATGCTATGAGGGATATTATGTCATACCTAAACTTAATTACCCTTGTCCCATGCAACATATTTCTCATTTTTATTCTAAATTAATTCTCCACATTTTCCCTTTAAAAATTGTATTAATAGTTTAAACTTTCGACAACTTTTATTAAGAACGGGAACAGTAGCCCAGAAATAGTATGCGTATCGTGACTGTTGTGACACGGCAGAGTTTTTACGAAACGCAATCCACTTGAGTGGTGTACTCAGCAGCGTGCGAGATCAGTCTCATTTTTCGCTTCTCATGCAAACACGTCACCACTAACCATCAGCGCGAAATGGTCTTAGTGTCACCTCCATATATACGGAGCCATCAGCTAGCCACCGCCTTCCATGTATTTTAGGAGATGAAGTGTATTGGAAAATTATGAGGCGGATTATGATAGGATTATAATCCACTACAGGAGGAAAAAAATCCTATATACCCTCCACTCCATTATGTTTCCCTTGACGGAATCTACTACCCGAAATAAAAAAGCACTTTTGAACAAGAAAGCACCATAAATGCGTCGGCCATGTGCAACAATATTCAGATGGCAATTTTGGCACGAATAAAAAAATACTCTATACGGAAAGAAGAATAAGGTTGCTCGTACTTTATCCAACGGATGTGCAACGTTGCGGTGTAACTAAAGTTGACATGAATGATCTCACTTTTCTCCCCACTCCCGTTTCTGCACGCATGCATTTGATGCAATAGTGTTAGGGAGCGATAACGCTAAAGCTGTCACTTTTTTGCAGAACAGAAAATGGGTTTCTTTCACAAATGATACCTCCGTGACTATATATTTCTATACCTACATGGGTATACCGGTAATCTGAGGAAAATGGAAAGTGATAAAAACCAAATTCGATGGAACAATACAAGCCATTGGAATCTAATGCATTTCAAATCTAATTCTATAATATTAATACCCCCGGCGGATTTAAAGCCGTCGGGGAGCTCAAAATCAAATTATCTTTGTAGATTGGTATGAAATTCATGGGAAGCCCTGCTGTAGGCACCTTCTCTCGATACAAGAGTGGATCGATATAACAAGATTAGATGTAATAGATGAATATTTAATTTGCAAGTCTGCCACTCCCAGCTAGACTTCCACTCGATTTTTTTCAGTCATATCGAAAGAATAACTTTGACTAACAGACGCCATAAAGAAGAAACGAGAAAAGATGAAATAACCTCTTGAGGTGGAGTTACAACTGGTTAAATTTGTCATTCCCTTTGAGCGCTGACTTGGTAGGGAAAAGTACAAGAAAGAAGACACATTTTCTGGCATTTTACGAGTTTATCAGTCTCAAACGGGAACTACATATCGGGTTATTTATTGGAGTGAAAAAACGGTTTCCGTGTAACACTCGAGTTGGAAAAAAAGCTCGCATTATATGGCTCATTCTAAACTGCGCAGAATGTGTTGATATATGACTTTAGCAAGTACCGGGAGGTATGATAATGACAGTACCAAAAATCATCATCTCCGCATCGTTTCTGTAGCATATCTCACGCTAATGTAGCATATCTTTGATCTCAGAGAAACACGAAACGTGTATTAATTCTATGATGAACAGCCGACATCGAAAATAGAATTAGCAGGGAATCTTCCCCGAAAACCAAGCGTACACGTTTTGTCGAGCGTGAGGGCTCCGGCTCCGCTCTGGATTCACACAAGGAAAGAAAGTTGAAGGTTTATTTTTCAAAAGGAACCACTATAAAGCTGTAAATTCCAGCAGCAATCTCGTTTACATTTTGCTTTCCCCTAAAAATCACACGCTGACTTGCATGAATACATAAATATAGATAAGCAAATAGGTGCTTTTAGTCAATCACTCTGGGCATACATCATCCCATCCCATTGGATTCATGCCGATGATGATTGTCCTGTAGCGTCAGCACTTTTTCAGACACCAACGTTCAAAGGGAATTCCCGAGAATATCTTATGAATACATATATGATGTACCGCCCGACACAAGTGTGAGTTGTCGATGCCTAGCGATCTGGGAGTTGGAGAACACATGACGGGTTTTTCACCCTGTGTGGTATTAAACTATGCAAATTTTCTTTGAAGACAAGTAACAAATGTGGGTAGTTAGTTAAAGAGCTCGTGGTGGAAAAAGTAAACGGCAAGAATTTTCTAGTAAATTCCGATTGGCTGGAGAAATGAAAGTAAACGGACCCAATAAATGGGAAGCCAAGTGTTCAAGGTTATAATATGAAAATCTTCTATGTATGTATATAGAGAGCATACGAGAAATGGGTAAGGGTAATCGTAATAGGATCAGGAATAAAGTAATAGAATCTGGGTGCCTGTCGTCTTCATCTTCATGCTGTTGTGGTTTATGTGGCTAAAGGGAACGGATGCCGGGGTGTATAGAAGTTTCCATTTGGGTCTAGAGAGTTTCTTCGATTCCATCCTGTGCACTCATCCCAGGCCAGGCTATTCCATGTTCCTTCCTTTAATGTTCCTTTGTGGCTTCGGAATAGATTGAAAGAGTCATTTAATGTGTTGAGACTGAAGAGCCGGTTGGATCCCTATCTCAATCCGGAGAATATGCAAGTGTATGCAAGAGAGAGAGAGAGAGAGCTGCTAGTAATGATATGCGAATTACCTACGTGCCTTTTTGGACAGTTGACTTTTTAAATACAAATGAAAAGTACTAAGTCGCCAGAAGCGAGGATGGGCGCAGTCAACACATTATCTGTAATTGGGGTTCGGTATAATCTATTGAATCCAGTGTAAATATGAGTAGGGATTTTAGAATGTGATGTGAAAGGAGTATCCAAGTCAGGGTTTTCTTTGATCTCTCATGCATGTTTTGCTTTTCAACTGGGGAACTGGGTCTAAAATTAGGATACAAAGGAGTGCGTGCTTGGCAGTCACGGTTAAGGTACACGTTTTAATCACAAAATGGAGGATAATTTGCGGCACTGTTGATAATATGCCCGGAGGCTAAGACTCCTATTCGGTCGGATATTTTTGGTTATCTGTCTACCGTCACCCCAAGCGGAATGCACCTACCTACATACTTCGCAAATTTTAGTTACTAAACTGCTCTAGCAATAGGAAATTTGCAAATAATTGATAGAAGCAGTTTATTGTATCATAATAGTTGACATTTTAGTTATCCAGCCATATAATAATTCCCAAAAGTTGGGACATCCTTTGCGTTTTCCTGTTCCAACTTACCTTTAGTTCTCGCATTGTATTATTATATAGCCATAGCTGTACCAAGTCATACGCACAGCTTTTTCCTCCTTTTGTGCATTCCGGCGTCCTGGAAAGCTGGTAAAAAGGATTTCCATTTAGCTGCATAGGTACTTCAAATGTACAACCCAAAAACTTTATCCTTCCTGCCAAAAACAATAGGACAAACTGTTTCTCATATGAGAAAGAAACAATGGAGAGTAGCGAAAGGGAAATGATCGTTGATGTGAAGGAAGCTCACAGGAGGAGCCTATACGAGTTCATACCACACACAAACTATTTCCACGCAAACCCATTTTACATCCTGTTGGGGGAAAAGGGAATGATACGGTGCCTGGAAATCTCAAATGAAAACAAGCTACGTATATGTGGTTGATTTACCCGTCCTTCCCCATTCGCATATTTGCATATTAGCTTTTCCCTCCGCGCCAAATACGCTACGAAATCGTAAAGTTAGCATGTTGCAGACCCGGCTTGAACCCCGGCGAGCAAGCAAATTACAAAATTCCTTTTTCTTCTTTACAGCCCAATGGAGGAAAACCGGGAACACCGGGAAAAATCTCTTTACCAACACTCCCCAACCATATGCATATTATAGCTTGCACAATATGCAATGAGGCTGCTGTCACTCCACGTTCGTTCCCTATCACTAATGCATAACATCTTTCTCATATCCACAACATGTTTCTCTATTATGTCAGATTAAATATTATTTCCGCCGTTGGAAGTCATACGAGTGGAAATCCTCTAGAAGATGAGTACATTTTTGTAAAAAAAAAATCTATAGTTTGTCCACTGGCAAACTATATCTAGTCCTCCTGCTAGGTCATGATTCGGGTGAGGATTTTGGGACAAAGTAGAAAACACCATTACCATCCCATTTTCATGTGTGCACACTACTTTTCCACCAGCACGCAGCACATGCTTTCCAGCAACACATCCATTACCCCTTTTTCACCGGGGGTATGTGTTTCCCAAACTATGGAATAATTTCCCTTGTCTATGGTGTCGACAACGAGTTATACTACAATGCCTTTGGGAGTGGGGGAAAAACGCAAAGTGTGCTATGGTAAAAAGGACTCCTTATTTTCTATCCATTTTGAAAATGTGAGTGGTGCATAGATTGGGAAAACGGGTTCATGCTCAAAATGTGCACATGCAAGTGAATGAAGACAAATGGATTAGCCAGCCCTGTTTTATATCCATATAGTCATCACATCATCATGCTGTATATGAGAGTATATCTCAAAAATGCAGTCACAAATTTCCTATGGGTTTTGCAGCCGACATTGTCACGTCACACTTTCACCGTTTCAACTTGATCTATAGTGTGCATGGTACACTGACAAAACTGGATTTTGTCTTCCCTGCAAACCTAGACCAATCTAAACAAACAGAGGAGGACGACGAAGTAGAGCATCCTCTAGAATTGGTTTGTTCCGTTCAAGTCAACAGACATACTTTTATAAACACAATAACCTCGAGAAGCACGACAAAGACCTGAAAGCTAACTGACTTGTTGTCCAAACGATGTGAAGTTATATACTCCTACGAAAAAAATCGAGTTATATCTTCCTCCCCTCTCCTCCTATACCCTCTCGACTTTTCATACCTACCCAATTGAATTCAAACACGGGTTCAGTTCATACCATCAGGAGACTCTAGAGACTGGAACGAACAAAAACAGTTGATATATACCTTTATATCACTATCCCCCGCCCCGTCATCATCATCATCATCATCATCGCCCCCTCTTTCTCTGTTATTTCTACTATCAACAAAATTATTTGTCCAACTTATTTGAGAATTGGGATTTCCAAAGACGGCACACGGACAAGGATGTGTGGTGCGGACCGGGTTGGAGAGGAGTGAAAGTGTTATATACATAGTGTCCAACTGTCACTCGCCTTTTCTCTGATGCACACTAAACTCCCAGAGTGTTATGGCCAAACCTCCACAGAAACTTTGGCTTTTGGACTTGGAGGAAAATTCACCAATATACAGAAAGGAAAAGGGAATGTCGGGCTGAAAATTGTGTTGTCCCTTTTCTCTCTCCTGTACAATATGGCTAGCCTCAGTCAGAGTCATGTCATCATCATTCAGTCTGCAAATACCATATGTGGGTGTATGCCTGTAGCCCGCCGACATCACGTGGATTTCCCATATACAAAGCAATAACATATCTGATGTTCAATATGGAAATGTTGTGGTAGCCTATTTGTTACAGAGTAACCGACTTCCCTTTCTGTAGATATTTCAAAAATCTACGCGTAGTTTACATAGGCACCTATATATGCTTACATTCTCTTAAAAAGAACAAGTACTTGTTTTCTCCAAGCTTTCGTTTACTTTGCGTCCCAACTTTATTTTGCTAGGACTACATTCGATGGCTCCTCATCTTGTGTCTTTTTCCACATGATGACGATGATGATGTTGTCTTTCAAGGAGTTGAGCTGACTCTTGACTATCCATCTGTAAGCTTGTCATACAATCGTTGAGACTGGCACTACCAGCAGCAGCAGAGAGGCAGCACTACTCCTCAGAGTCCCTCAAGACATGGCATTTTTTTGCTTATTCGCTGAGAGGAGCATCATGAGGGAAAAGATGTGCTCTGCTGCTGTCTTCAGTTTTCATCCTTTTTCTCCCAATTCTTTCTACAATGCTCCCCACAAAGATAAGTAACTCGACTTCTTTTCATTCCAAAATGCATAATATACATCCATGTATACTCTCAGTGGAAAATGACAAAAGAATGCTTTTTTTTCTTTCAGCAGAATTAAGCTCGCTTGGATCCCTCACAACCCATCTCTTTATCTCTTTTCCTCTTCACAAAAGACTATCATGGTAATTTTTTTGCAACGAAGTGATTTAAAACCGCAAGGACCAGCTATAAAAAGTTGAAGTCTTCCACTCTTTATACCGGCTATTCCGTTCCCCAGAAATGATCAAACTTGGGAAAAGGATGAAAAAATGTACTCTAGTTCATTCATAGTGATATGGTGCATTTCCATCAGAATAACAGCTTCACTGACAGCTCCGCCTGTGCTTGGGGAGATGCGCCATTTAGAAAAAAAGAAAGTCAACAGCAATACTAGCCAATTCAGATAGCGTTTGAGTATTTTCATGCGTGGTGAAAGTCCAGAGGGACGTTAAAAGTTTACTGACAAGGAGAAAACGGCAAGCTGGCAGACGCCAAAAACTGCATTTTTTCCCCGTTCTAAAAAAATAAAAATCGCCAGTGGATGGTTTTGGATGAGGATTTACACCACCAGTCCGTCGCCCACTTGAGGGACTTTTTGAGCTGGTTTATTTCCAAAACATATATATATACTTAAAACCATACGGTGACCGGCAATATGTACGCTTTTACAACAAAAGTGGGTACTTACAAATGGACATTTACTATACGTGATTTTGAGCAATTCCAGCGAGTGACTCTGTCACAGCACAAAAAAACATATACGCGTAGTTATTCACCAATTCCATAGTGTCCTGAATTTTCGTGGGACCGAGAGGGTAATTTGTTGTCAACACGGTCGCTCTTCTTACTTTAGTGGTACTCCGTGCTCACCAAACCCACAGAAAAATGTCGTGGTGGTGTAAAGTGGTGAAAGATGATGAATGTTGGGAGTGACCCGGGAGAAACAACATCACCATTTTTCCCCTTCCTATAGTATGATCATGATCCACTTCTGTCAGAAAAGTCCATATTTTTTTTGCTGATCTTAATGGTTTCTTTTTGCTGGTTATAGTACTATTTTATCAAGGGAAACGAGCTGACAGAGGAGGTGCAGGCACTGATGTATGCTTAGTAGACAGATTGAAGACAATAACAGTCTGCTTTGAGGAGAGACATACACTTTTCTTATCGTAACTAGCGCATTCCGTTTCATTGCTTTGCTTACCAAAGCAGCAGTAGAGTCGTCGTGTCGTATTCCAAGCTTAAAAGTTTGACAATGGTGGCCAAATAAAGTGGAGATTTAATCCCAAAAGAATATTTTCTGGTAAAGAGAACCTTTGGCTCGGATTTGCGTCCATTCCATTCTGGAGTCAACCATGTGCGTACTTGGTGAGCCATACAAAGTTTTCAATGTGAGACGAGTGGTCATTCCTAAAATTTCGGGTAAGTACTAAGTATATATTATATGGAAAAAAGAGGGATTTTTTTTTGTTTTAACTGTTACTGCCTCAAACAACGGGCACAGTCAAAATGAGGGTAATCTCATCCATATATGTATTTCCTGGAGCGGAGGGAAAAAAGGCAATATCAGTGTCACGGAAGATATCAAAGTGGCACATTAAAAGAGCTCAACAGCGGCCATTTATGCCGTTTCATTAAGATGAATATACTGGTGCATTGCATTCTCCTACTAAACAGATTCTTTTACAGATATAACCCTTTTCGGTGCTATTTGTGCGCTGAGTGTCTCAGCAGAGGAAATGTAAACCGACTCTCATGATGATACTACAGTTAGTTTAGTTGGTAAATGTTCACAGTGGTCGTTTCGTTTCGACCATGTGTGCAGGCAGAGGTTTAATTCCTTTCCTCTCTAGTCCCAGTTTGGAATTTCCTAAGGCAATTGGCGCCTCTCACGTAGCCACTATTAAGGGGAAATAGAGGATCTCCTTGATTTTCAAATAACTCCTTGAATTTTACAGCTTTTACCGGAAATTTATCACTTGGCTGGAAGGTAAACAGGGTGAAGCATGAAGGGAAAAGAAACTGGTTTGGTTGGACTGCTGATGTGTACAGAAGGGCGAAAAAAAAAGCAATAAGCGAGGTGGAAGGAATGATCTGTCTCTTCATCTTTTATTGCATGCTGTACCGGTCACGAGAATGCAGTCGTTCGTATTGTATTAACAATTTACCTATCTATCGTACTTTTCGGGTCAACCCTTCCTTCGATAGACCTTCTCCCTGTAATCTGGAACAAGTGGTCTGGATGGATACGTAATAGTACTATTCTTTTTCACATAATTGCTTTCGTTGGAAACTCTCTTTTGGTCCATTGAGGAATAATGAAGATTGCATTCGTTTACTGGTTTGCCCGTGCAGTAAAGATTGTTTGTTTGTTTGTCTGGGATGAGTCAATATAATAAGATGGGAGACTCAAGTGGACATCTCTCAGAAGTAACCCGATTTAATAACCGAGCTATTGTATACTTAATAGGTACGATAATTCCGCTGAAATAAGGATTGTTGTGATAAGATATCGTCCAAAATGAAATGTTCCAATGAGCATTAAATATTGGATTGTCGGTCCCCATTTCGCGGAATTCATATACTGCACTAGAGAAACGAAAGTCCCCTGGAGAGTTGATGCAGTTGCGGGAAGCCAATTTAGAACTGCATTATACAGAGAATGGCATCGCCAAATTAAATTGTTAGTTTTGCAAACAATTTCTTCAATTAAATTGAGCTCTATACAGTCTTGTAACGTGTACAGAGTATTGCTTAAACGAGCTTAAATTGGCAGTAAAATGGACGATTGGAGTGCATTGAGCCGGCGAGCATGTCAGAAAGGAACATTCGACAAATTAATTTCCCTGTTTTTAGCTGCCTCAAACTCGGCATATTGACAGGAGTTTGTCAACAAGGCAAAAGGACCTTTTCAAGCGGAATAACACGAGTGGAGAGCTTATTTGCACAGTCCACGCGTTATTGGGTCATTTTTGGGTTGTCTTTCAGGGTCTTCTTCCTGTTCCAATCCTGTGAAATCCTCCCCAAGGTGATCTTTAAGCCGAACACGTGCGGCTTTCATGTTGCATCACTACTGTACCTATAATTTCGTCGTTTGGAAATTTTTGCTAAAACCTATGAATTTCCGGAACTTCCAGTCGTTCTAGACGTAGTATTCTGACTTATCTGACCTAATGCATCCCTACCTATCGCTTAAACAGCATTCCTTGTCCTCATAAATTTGCTAGCCAATCACACCCACACACCACACGTACAACTAAATACCTCGCTCACAATGGGAGAAATCAGGCGGAAACCCGTAGATGCAGCTGCTGGAAAGCCCAGTCCCAGCATTATGGAGTTTTACGAGAGGGAATTGGAATTTCCGTGAGTACCCACTCCTTTCAACACCACTGCACAACGTCATAAAAAAGTAGCTAGCATTATCTAACAGAGCCATGCTCTCAATTTGAATGCAAGTGCTGACGGCCCAGGACGTGTCATCGTCCGCCTCGAAAGACTTATGGGGTCCGACAAGATCCGCATAACAGACGTGAAGTACATGGCCGCCTTGCTCCAACGTCTTGAAGAGGAAGAGGAAAGGACGTGGCGAAAGAGAACACGGGAAAGGAGGAAAGCTGAGCGCAACCGGTTCCGGCAGTTGGCAATTGATGGGTACACAGATCCAGGCCCAGAAATGCAGGACCTCTATCAACATCCCGTTTTTCGGTTAAGTCACCACCACGAATCTCGACCATAAAAATTAATCATATTTCCTCCCGTCCTCGAAACGATAGTAAACTAATTCCACTTCGTGGACATTACATTATAGAGTAAACCGTATTCTCAACCGGCTGAGCAAACTTGAGAACACTTCAAGTCCCGCTCATAACCTTCCTCCCATCATCCCCATTGACCCGTTTCAGCAAGATGACAGTGGGAAAGTGTTCAAATCATATCCAGGCCATTTGTCCCTGATTGGTGGGGCAGGTAATCAATCCCCCTCTGTAATACCCGAATATCCCGCTATGCGCTAGCAACAGTAGATACATATGTAAGTCTTGCATGTAGAATACGATTCGGATGGGGATGCCGGCTATCGAAATATTGACAACATCCTTGAGCATATAAAATACGAAGATGAAGCGGCTGGCGATGATCATGATGAGAAGGAGGACGGGTTGGATGTGCCTGAAGGTATGAGTCTTGTGTTTGAAAAAGAAGGTGAAGCTCAAGCCCCCACCAAAATCCCTTCTTCCCCAACAGTAATCGGGGAAAGTACGGATGGCCGAATGATGCTGAGTCTTCAAGAAATTCAGAAAAAATACGGTGTCGCTCGAAACACTGACCTTGGAGCACAGTGGAGACCTTATCAATCAGCCCTTGTCGACACGATATTCTATGATGAAGAAGTTCGATATATATAAGCTATACCATATCATATTTTTGTTTGATCTGTTCGCCTCCTTTGCAAACACAAATCTCATCCCGCTGACGGATTGTATCATTGCGCAATTATTTTCCAGAGAGGAACCTGGGACCTGTACGATACGGGAAAGGAAGTAGTTGGAGTGTATGACAGACAGCAGGAAACTACCGACGACTACCTTCAAGCTGTGCGTGCAGGCAAAGCAAAAGATTTTCTGAGGAAAATGTTGAGGCGAATGAGACGATGGGAACAGGGAGAGGAAGGCAATGACGATGACGACGAAGAAAGTCCAGACGAAGTAGATTCTGATATACGACCAAGTGATAAATTTGAGGAAAAATTGAAACCATCCCTCGATGCTACGGAACCCTCGCCTGAGCCCCATTCACGTGACAGTGGAGACGAAAACCAGGGTTTTGAATTGCCGGGGCTTATTAAGTATAATACTTATGAGGAAGAATATGAAGCCTGAGAAGTTCCCAGAATTGCTTGCCTGGAAGGGAATGCAGTTTGTGCAAAGTGCAAGTTCCCATATTCCCATTCCATCCCACTCACACAATCAGCATGCATACTCAAGCATAATATACGAGACATTCGAAGAAGCATGAAACTCTGTGTGGTATTAGGGAAAAGCATGTTTTATTTTGCACCCACAGTCCCACACGCAAGCTTACATTGTGCGATAAGTGTTGTGTAAACAAAATGTGTCACATTTATTTGTCCTTGTCTGTGCAGCTGAATTTGCGAAATATGTGTGGAATTCATTAAATTCAAAATTGGTTAGTGTCAGCAAATTAGAGTGAAAATTATTGGGGCATGAATTGCTCCCGAGATATAATGCAATGTCAGCAAAAAACAATGCGATTTCACGGGGTTGCGATTTGCAATACATTTGGAAAAATACCTTGTGAACGTTGTGAATGTTTTCCCCTCTAATAT
>JAANSN010003839.1:0-17039 GCA_036850665.1 Dicranocentrus wangi | reverse complement strand
CCTTAACCAGTTTCTCATCAGGATTTTTTTTATTGCTTATTGTGTTTCACCTTAGTTTACCTAGAACATCCTAATAAAATAGGGGATACTTTGGGCTATGGGGTTTGCTGGTAATTGAGACTCATAATGCACTCTCGAGATGTACTTCTCAGAAAAAACGTAAACAGGTGGTAATTTAGTCTGCGTAGATTGTCTTTATTTGCAGACGTCAATAAAGCTCATCTTTGCTAGGTTATTAAACTTAATATCTTTTCTTATTACGGGATTTCGTCGTTAGCCATCTTAGTAACCTACCTTGGAGTTATACCTTCCGGAATTATTTATAAATCGGAGTGACGTCAAAACGACACACATTTTCCAACAACGTAAAATATTGACAAAATGTGCGTACCCGTAAGAGCATCATCGTCGGACACCTCCTGCAATTGCAATCCACACACGGAATAAATATCACTACAGACAAATCCGTAAACATTAAAAGAGTCTCTTTTCCATGAAGATATTCTTGTGGCCCAGCAGCCACCACCTTGAGCACCTTGTTTTCCTCACATCACATCTCTCACTCACTCTCCCTGGGATCGAGTAAAAAACGGATTGGATTTTGTCTCTACATTTTTTTTTCATATGCATAGCCCTCCAACATATATATGTTTTAAAGCATCATCATATCATACATGCATGTGTATATTCTCTGTGTGGCTAGGACACAACACATTTGGGAGATGCCCATTCCCTACATACTTTACCTTTTGCGCTGAGAAGCTGATGTAAAAACTATAATGATGATGAGGTTACTTCTTTCTGCTGATGTTGTTGATGACGGTAAGAGATGTTCAGTGAGGACCAACAGATTGAACAAGGTGAGTTGTGAGTTGAAGACCTTTACTAAACCAGGTTTCAGTACTCTTCCAATGCTCACCAGACCATCATTTATAATAATCTCGTCTCGAGAAAATCTCTGTACTGATTTCCATATGAGGGACCAAAAAACTTTTTTTTTCCTGAGGAACCCACCACCAGTCAGTAGGGTTGAGATAAGTGACGGTGGAAGTACCCTTTTGTGTTGCTCCATGTGAGAAAAGAGGAGGACCGGGGTGTTTGGAGACTTTTTCAAGAACCAATTTGCACATGCGCCGTACCGTATTACCTTTACCTATCTATGCAGTTGGTGTTTTTGGTGATTTCTCTTCACGTGTAATTAACAATCTGTGGAGAGTTGTTGTTGCACGCTTTGAGTTGTTAATTTTGTGTTGATTTTTGTGATACGTCTGGTGCCTTAGTTTTTTTTAAAAACGCTATATCGACTTTTGATCACAGCATTTGAATTTGAATGCGCAACGACGACACTACGACTGCGAACACAATATTATATTTTTTTATAGAATCCTTCTTCTCCGAAAAGAGCTGCTACCTCTGAAACAATTTAAATCACGGGAAAAAAGTTAATTGCGGTAGACCTATTTGCGGGGATGAGCAAGCAAGAAAAGTGTCCATTATTTTAAAGCCACAGCAGCAGCAGCAGTAGCCTCCCTCCCCTTTTGTTACCATTATCACACTTTTTTTTTCTTCTCCTTCTGCTGAGAACAGGAGAAGAGGACAAATAGGTCTACAATACAAAAGTGGAGAGGGGTTTTGTCTCGTAAACTGTGTCAAATTGGCGTGACGGATGAGCTCTGCCGGCACTGCTTACTGTATTACTCGTGATATGATATGATCCTAGTGAACAGACAGATAGAGAGAGCTCTACTATTGTTTGTGGTCGTTCCGAAGATATTTTGATTGAACAAATTATAACGGAATGATTTTTTCAAAGGTTGTGCTGGAAGTGATTTTTTTTAGATTGTACTAGGTTCGAATTACTCATCAGATTGTGGCTTATTTCCGGTGATTATCAGGTCCAACTTGATCCTTTTGTTTTTCGAGTGATGTATCATTAAACTGTTGATGCTCACGTACGCTCGTATAATATTTTTTTGTTCATGTAGTGGATTTGTGTGGTTTTATGTTATTGTCTAAAGGGATTGTTGTTGCAGACAAATTTTTGTGCAAATTGCTGAGAGAAGCGGAGAATATTGGTAGATTTTACAACAGAATGACAATTTAATCGTCAATGATGCTCGTTAAATTGTAAGTTATCTGCAGTTCGTGTAATAATATCACTTTATCTTGTTTTATCTCTTGTACACGCATCCTTTTCACAACTTTTTTTTACAGCAATATCATCTTTTCTTTCTAGCTTGTTTTGCGGGAGCTTTTTCCTTTTGCAAAAAATTGTCCCTTCCTTGTGACATCTTTATTTTTAGTATGGGGCTGTAATTTTGGAACAAAAAATGCAACTTGTGCAGACTGACAAGTATGCCATTCTGCTGAGCGATATTGATCTGCAAAAATGGGGGAAAATGTTGCAAAAAAACTGAGCAAATATTTGAGAACAAGCAAAAACCTCGGCTTCTGCTATCATTGTCATATGGACTGTAATGTCCCCATCAAAATTCCTCCTTTGCTTTCAATTTTTGCCCGTTGTTCGTTCGGCTACTTTACACAAAATTCCACCATGTGCAATAGATCATTAGTTGAGACTCGAAAATATTTAGGTACACACATGCTGTACCTATGTGTCATGGTCAACTCCAAAGAGAGGCACCAGATGCACTTTTTTGATTCTCTTCGAGAAGAGACATGATATTGTGACCAACTCGGCCTATAAAAATTTGCATCTTATTAAAAGCACACACAACATTATCTATCGCTAAAGGAGAGGAATATCCCGCTCCGCGTCTCTAGTTTATCCACCATGGAAAAAGAGCAAGGGTGGATGTGAAGAAGTGCAATAAATAATTAAAGAAGCGTTCACCTGATATCACTTGAATTTTTTCCCATTCCACAGCACACTGGCCATCACTTACAAATCCAGGTATTTTGTGGATATACTCTTACCAAATTATGGTTGACTTGTTCGTGTAATTTGTTGTAATATGACACCAGTCATGTTGGCTGCATTGCAGGAAGCTACATTTCTCAACTCATTTACAAGTAAACTGATTCTTTTAGCATAACAATGACAACAACTTTGCACAAAAACAGGGACAACCCCATCACTAATTTATGTCCTTTTTTTGAGGGGAAAACTCACTCTGGGAATGGCCACTGGGGGTACATGGTGGACCACTTTATCAGAGTGATTTGTGAGGTGGCATAGATCACCAAACGCTTCCCGGTGATTTAATGCTTTCCTTGTGAAATAGATCAAAAATGCAGGTGCAAAAAGCGTAATTTCTTTTTTGGTGAAAAGTGAGCAAGCCACATTTTGCATTCTCTCTCTCTCTCTCTCTCTCATTTTCCCTGGCAGTGGTTCAACAAAATGGAATGTGCGGAGAGGGTATATTAGGGGAGAAAAGAAGAAGAGAATTATTCAAGAGAGTTTTAAGTATTATCATATCACCACACGATCACGAGGATTCACACCCCCATCATCATCATCATCATCACAGGCGGATTGCTCGGTACAAGTCTCATAAAGAACTTGCCGTTTTTCCTCCTTTGTGTTCACCAAAAAGTGCACAAGTATAAACACTTTTTTTCGTGTCGGCCATCGTCTTTTCGGTCTTGGGGTGTTCTCAACTTTTTCTTATTTTTTTTTACTTTTGCATTAATTTAGCTAATTCACGGAGGAAAAAGAAAAAAACGCAGGATGGGTCTTTTTTGGCCATTTCTTGAATGTTTTGTGTGTATTGGGATTTTCTTGTGAGGGAAACCGCTGCAATAACAACTTGTCGGTGGCCTTTTATGTAAATGGTGATTAATTGACTGTACTCGGGCTTATCTTGGCGTAAAAGTGGTATAATCATAAAGTAGCGGTGGTTGTATTAGTATTAGTGGTAGCAGAAGTTGGAGTTTTGTTTTGGGAGAGACGAACATTTCCACAACTGTGGATATTTCGACTTGAGCATTAATGTGGAGGATGGGTTACTATTTGTCAGTAATCGCAAAAAATATATGTGGAGATTTCGTGAACATCGAACAATTTCAATATTTCGGGTTTTACCATATATTCTATTATTGACTCGGGGTGGAAAGTATTTTGGGGAAAACGGGTTTTGTCCATTGATCGACTCGGCAATTTAAATACAAACTAACAACTATTTAACTTACCTATCTCTTTACCACTAGTTATTTTCCAGAACGCTGATATCGCACATAACCGTTTCGGACCTATTCGATCTAAGCCTCTGCTGCAACCAAACGAAGCATCAAGTGACGTTTAAGTAAAACACTACATAACCCAGACGTTAAACTTTTCAACAATGTATGTTTCCCACTAAAAAAACCTCCTTATCATGAATCATTCAAAAGAAACTATTAAAAATCTTTAAAACGGACAATATCTCTCAAAGTTCTCAAATAAACTCCACACCACCGTCCACAAAATACAGCATGAACCACAAAGTTTCTCCTACAAGTTCTCCAACAACCCAAGTGGATATAATAAAAATGGACATTTTTAACAACCCGAAAATAGACTGAATAGCCTATTAAAAGTTTTGTTCTTAAACATTGACAAAACTTCCCTTCTTTTTTATACTTTTTTCCACAAAAAGTACCAACCTCAACCCCACACTCCCATTGTTACCCCGTTGTTGCCTGTTGCTCCCAGGAAAGTTACAACAACCCTTGACTTTTTACTGTGTGTGTACTGACCAGACCAGACAGGGAGATGGGGGAAGACATAAAAGCACTTTCTCATTTTACAAGGAGCCCTTTCCAATACCGTTTTCCATCGTAAAAACGCATTGTTTAGAAAACAACATTGTGTTTTGATGAGATGCCTACCCCTTCCCATATCCCGTATATCCACACGGGTCATTTACTTTTTTTCAATGGTAGTAGTATCATTCCACCAGACAATAACAATAATGTTTATAAGGGATGGTACACAACAATGTATATAAAATAAACTATTTTTTATGCTGATATGTAATGTTCCTGATGCCTAATGTTATATGATGTTTCCACCATATAAATGAAAATATTCCTTTTGTCTAACTGTAATAAAAACCCTGTTATCACGACGGTAAATCTAATGATGATGACTTTGATGATGATGATGCGTATATTATCCTAGTGATGATGATTATTATGATGGTGGCTTTTACCCTTTTTACTTTATGACATACCAAAAATAACATCCGAGCGAGGTGTACCTTACAATGGTGTGGACTCTCTTGAAAGTCAAAATTTATTGAAATCAAGATTCTGTCGTGATAAAAATATCCACTGTGTGATCCTTTTCGAGACGTGTAGAATACGAGTATATATAAGTATGTCCTGTACTTTTATAGTGATTGCTCCCGCTGACTTCAAAATTACAGTTGAAATCAATCAAACCTTCATCCTCCTATATGCTCAAGTAATTATTGCTCAGAAACAGAAAACCTAATTTGGCTAGTCATGAAAATCAACTTGGAGCCCATTACAAACTACACTTTGAAAATAATATACAACACAACCTCGCGCATGTACTTGTTTTCCCTTATGGAGATGAAACTTTTTTTTTTAATTTTTGGGTAGGTATATATACAATGCAGTTTTGAAATTGGGAGTGATTATTGATCATCATGATGATCAAAATTGCTCATTTTCATTTTTCCACTACACGGTTTTTACGAGAAGCGGAAATGTTTGTTTACTCGTTTAAGTGAAAAGTTGGCACGTACTTGAGCTCGTATAGTAACGTGTTATCGGGCTCATTACGTGAAATTAAAGTGGTTTATGAGACATTTAGTAGTGCAACGGCGAAAAAACTGAGGATTTACTGGCTTCCTGACTGAGAGCTCCGTCATGGAGCTCCATAATTTTCATAGGACTTCCCACATGGTCTCGTCTCTGGTCTGTTGCGCATTTTCCGTAAAAAATTGCTGTAGCTCTGACATCAATCTAGTGTGTCACTAAATACAAAGTCTGGAAAAGGTTTCGTTAAATATCAGGTCATTAATCGGAAATAACTTGTTTTTTTCTTCTTTTTGTCCTGGGAAGGCATAACTTACCTGCTCCATCCATTACTCGCCAACATAAAATGTCGATTTGCTTCTGCACTGTGCGACTTTCATGGGAAACTACCAGCGTTTGGAATGAGAATGAGTAATGATTGGCATCGAACTGGAAAACCGTTTTCCTTCGTAGTCCTTCTTTCTTGTGACCTAGATATTATCAGGGGTTTGAGATAAATCGAAACGGTCTTCCATCACCACACTAACAAGAATCCAGCAAGGAAATATAAGTTTCAGGCGATGCAACTAGTAGAGAAAGCCAATATGTCATCCCATTAATGAAATAGACAAGTTATCGGAGATAAAGGTGGATCGAATTATTGTGAGCGCTAATAAGTGTCTCTCGGGGTAAGCACAAAGGGGAACGCAGCTACTGGAATGTAATGTAGGCAATGGAGCAAGGGGATGTGATCCATCAATATCAAAAAGTCATAATAGGACGTTGGTGTCCCTAACTTGGGAATAGTTTTTTGTAAAAAATATGGTTCGTTCATTTTGTGGAGCGCGGGACAGGGAAAAATACTCATTTATTTTATTGGACTCGGTTTGATCTTGTTGTCGAGCTGATTGTTGAGTCCGATTTGTCGGGAGGTTTTTGAAGGCAAACCATATCGGATGATTAGGGACGGAAGTTGACATTGACAAATACGGAGATAGAAGACAGTTACTAGTTTGAAGCAATTTTTTCATTTACTAACATTGAACCCAGTTGGGATTACTTGGATCTGTGTAGGATGAGTTTAAGCAGAATATAAAATATATGTTAAAGGCCGTTAACATAAGCAAAATTCACTAATTTCAATTTGTCTTGTTTTATTTTCAGAAAACCTGGGGTTGATGACATGACCGCTCCGGGACCCATGAATGCTCGGTAAGCCATTCTTTCAACCTCAAATAAACAACTATTTTGCAAATTCCCCTTTACCATCATACTTACTTTTTACCATTCCGCATACTTTCTTCGAGAAGACTACACCTAAATACCAATTCATCCCAAAGTAAAACAAAAATTATCATTTAAACTATTCACTCCTAATTCCATTCTACTGGCTCCACCTTGATACACAATGGAATTCAAGATTATCCTGTGTCTTATACTACTCCCAGCCACTAATTATTGCCTGTTTGTGTTGCTCACGTACGTACGTACATACCCTTCTTATATTCCTAGTGAAAATAATATACACCTTGTATAAAATACAAGCCTGCAACGTTCTCCGAGAATACAACTTGAAAAAAAACTTGATTCTCTGGACTCGTCCCGTGATTCACACACCACAGCTACCTGGTCGGGTCGTGTAGAGAGTGCAACTGGCAACAACAAAAAAGAGCAATTCCAATATACACCTTATTGTGTTGTACCCCTTGCACTTCAAAGTAGTTTACCGAGATTCACAACATCATGGTAGACTGACGAGGCTAGCAAATGACTTTTTGTCATGCACAATTTTTTTTTTTGTTTCAAGTGATCACAATTTTTTATTCTTAGTGAAAGAAAAAAAAGGTCTCAGTTTTGAAATTGAAGCCGAGCTTGTTACTTGCTATTACATTCGTCGAGTCCCGTTTTTCATCAACAATTTATGTTCCTTCCTCTTTTGCGCCGTATCCTCAAATGTATTTTTAACACTCGTGTAATTACCTGGCTAAAATTGGAACGCGCTTAACAAATTACACAAGAAAACGGAAGGAGCTATGGCTGGCATACAATACTTTAGTCATAATTTTCCAAGATGAATGGGCTCTCAAATGAAATATTACTAAGTCTGGAGGGGGAATATAATTACAAATGCACAAGTTGGACCTATCCTCTAACCCGCCTGATTATGATATAAGACCATGGCCTCACACTGTGAAATTCAAACTCATTTCCTTTTTTTAGATTCCAGGTACACAAAATCAATAATAATAGTGGGATATTATTGTGTTCATTACAAGCCGATTTTAAACGGAGTCCCTGTACGCGTATATAGCTTATGAAAAAATGGGTAATCTTTTGTAATCGGATTATTTCATACTTGTGCCTCTGCTCTGCTCTGCTGCTACTAATACGTGTGCACATTTTCATCTCGCAATTTGTCGACAGGCGAGCACGAGCGATAGCGATACATGGTATTCGACAAAATCCTCGAGAAAGGTATGTCCTCATGGACATACGCAGAGTGTGGGTGAGTATACCCCCTAAAATATTACTAGTTCGTGCGAATATGAACACGTAGTCTCGAGATAATGACTGCAGGCGTAAAAAGGGAAAATCAATAAAAGCACCTGCTCAGTACCATGCCTCCGCCTCCACCAATGATAATCTCACCTATTTATGAGGAGCGAAACATACCTGAGATATACATTCTTCGGCTCATATTGCACACAGACAGACTAGACTACGCATTCTGATTTGGTACTTTGCTCTCCACACTCTCTGATCCACAACAGTGTGTGCCATATTTGTGTAAATTGTGTGTGTGTGTGTATGGCAATATATATCCTCCTTTTTCTCACGATTTACAACAGTCTTGTGGACATACTTCATTGGAGATTGGGTATTGCACAAAATACATTATGTATATATGTATATAAAAACTGCAGGCACGAAACTCTCATTTTTTACCTCTTGGGCTACCTCCACCGTTGAGCGGTTGGGGGATCGTTTACATTAGTCTTTTATGACGGTTAANCCTCTTGGGCTACCTCCACCGTTGAGCGGTTGGGGGATCGTTTACATTAGTCTTTTATGACGGTTAATGATCCTCCTAGAATTTTTTTCCGAGCCCATCATTCCATCATTGGTATGCAGGAGGGAAGGCATTGCACTTATTGATCTTGTCTCTTGTCGGAGCAGGCGACATGGGAGAAGAACTCTTGAAGTATTGTTCAAGGAATGTGTATTGTTTGGGAGGAAATCAACTGTCAACTTGTGTGTTGTCTGCGAGAATTCTTTTGCGCGAGGCACACGCTTTGTGTCAAATAAAGTTGCGTGTCATTTATTTGAACAGGACTCCAAAGCAAAAAAGAAAAAAAGAAGTTTTTTTTCACTTAAAATGGGACCCGCTCAGAAGAACATGGCTATATGATTGAAGCCAATTTTGTATTGAAATGTGATGTCATGATTGGTATTTCTTTCTTGGAGGAATCACATCCCTCGAAGATATTTACTGAGGCGATCCCTCCACTCTAGTTTTTCTTCTCAAGAAATAAACTTCCAGGAAAGGATATTAAAAGCTGGGAGAGCCGGAGCTCTAGTGTGCCACTACTACTCTTTTCTCTCAAAACCCTGGAATACTACGAAAATGGAGTTTTTTGTAGGTTCCTTAATTTCGAATGCGAGACCATGTTCCCAGCTCGTGGCTCTCGCGTCGTACGTGATTTCACTTTTTAAATGAAAACGCTCTTTACATTTTCATTTCCCGATGTTCTCTTCTTCACGATCCCAGAAAAACGTACCGTTGTGCAGGCACGTAGTTTACTACAGCCTTCAAAAGAGAATTTTCCCTTTTTCTGATTTCACGTTTCCTCCTCGGGAGGGAAAAATGCACGAGGATGGAGAGAGAAGCGGTGGATGATGGCAAAAGTCTTTCTTGTTGCAACTTTTAGTTTGCTCTCAAAGTAATCAGATGATGCTGGATTTTGATAGCTATTGCAAAAGCAGAGTTGCTTTTGAGCTTTTGCTCTGCTTTAATCATGGAAAATAACGTTGTCTACCTAATGGGGAAAAGGCACTATCAGCCCGTACCGTTTTTTTCTTCCTTGTGAAGTTGGAATCATCAATTGAAAAAAGTGAATGAGGAGATGAAAAGGGAAACTGGAGGAATTAAGTGGAATGCGCCACCAATTTATTATTAATTCAGTAGTTTTTTTTTGGATTAGGCTAAAATCTAAAGAAATCAACATGAAATATAACCATAACCTGACTTGGATATATACACTACACGCATGGCTTTGTTAACCCTACACAACCTAAACGTAAGCAATATACTCGGTGTTTTCCAAAAAGAGCTTCGAACGTTAAACTAAACAAATAAGCAAATGTCGCCACGCCATGAAATAGCCACTTGTTTTTCGCAATTACAAAATAGAAACAAGTCTTGCCTCCATTTTCGTACGTGATTACTCAAAAAATATTATGATCAATCCTTTTGGGCAACTCACCTTGGAAGGTCGTTTTGTAGTAATACTCTTAAAAAAAGAGTGAAAACCTGAGAAGACCCATGTGCCTGCCTGCCTAGCCATATATACGTATGTACGTACGTGTACATCCAAAAAATTTCTTCCCCCAACTCGCCTGGCACAACAAAAAGGATGAGTTTTTACTACAACAGGGCAGCACTGGACCTGAATGTTAACCAGGTTTGAGAAACAGAGCCTCGTTTCATATTCTCCTCTCGCCCACAACAAGAATAAAACGGGAGTTGAAGGTAAAGCCATAGCAAGTTTTCGAGACAGGGTGCCCACAAAGGCAGGCTGACTCTCACAAAAAAAAGAAGTCACTGAGTCAGTGCGAGAATTGAAGAAAAATCTCTTATTATGCATGTGATGTGTTTTGGTGCATCACAGTCACGTTAACTATGTGCAACTTTAGCTATATACACTCTTTTTTATTCGTTTCGTTTATAACTGCACTACACACACTCACTAGCCATCGCATCGTCGCTATTATCATTTTCAGAGAGTGCAATCATAAAGACAGGTATGATTAGACGTATTTTTTTCGACTGCATTCCAACTGCTATCGCACTTTCATTGTTTTTGTTGGAGGATGTGTGAGGTGGGTGCACAAGTGGGTATTTATTTATTATGCACCTTGGCCGGGTGGCTCCTTCGGGGCTATGCAAAACACGTAGAGAATTTTTGTGGTATTGGAAATTCGTGCTGAATAGTAGTTAGTGCCCCTCTGGGTATCGACGTTCGTTCAGCTGGTCGTTTTCTTGGATAAAACAACCAAACTGGTCAACTTCCATTTTGAATAACTGACCCAGTTTTTCGTAGGGGTTTTCACAAAATATTTTTATGGTACTTGGTTATTGCCTGTATAATTTATGCAAGTTTTCGTTAATATGTATCCTTCTGAATTGTGTCGTCCGCCGTCCGTTTTCATGCTCAATTTTTACATTTAAGTACTTACACCAACCAAACACAACATATTTTGGATAAACAATGGTGGGTCCTTTTGTTGAACTTGAACTTTTTTTTTATTTCAGTTTGGGTTGTTTTGGTGGCGTGTGGTGCTCAAACGAAATCATAATTTGCTTACCCACAACAAATTGGAATTTTGCACGCACCGCACCTACCTACTCCTCTCGTCGTCGTCAACTTTGTTTTCTCTCGGCTGGCGAGTTTCATAAAAATTGTTTTAAAGTCAACCGTCTAGCTCGTTTTTTCCCCACCAATTTGTAACTTTTTATCCCGTCAACTTTTTTTTCATCGTGGTTTCCGAATGCAAAAACTGATTTGCATTCTAATTGATCTCGTCTAACTGTACCAAATCAGATCACTCAACTTGAAAGTTGGATCTTCAACCAGATTACAAATTAAGATAACCCAAATGAATTAAAGGATATTATTGATGGTAGCACACAAAAAATGTGTACTACAAAATACCTACGCTTGCGCATACCTATACCTCATGTCATCCAGCCAGTCATTCCGTAAGTCAAGTGGCAGACACACGTTTATAACCAATTTTAATCCTGTTGGTTGCCTCCGAAAAAACGATAAATTCGCTGCTGCAGGCCACCTTTTTTGTGCACAAGTTCGATGGAATCCCAATAAAACAGGCTGATCGACTTTTGCCATCGAAAAAAATAATGTATGTGTTGCAAGTGGTTGCACATTAACTCATCTTGTGCGAATAGTAAATCGTACCCAGCGTGAACCTTGTAGAACAATTATAAGCCATTTGAAATCAGCAAGTTTTACAATTCTCAAGCAAGCTCCCGGAGGAACGAAACGAGTAATAGGTACACACTTTTTTCTTCTGCCCTTCACATCTTTAAACTCATAATCGAAATAAATCTGCCAGAAAATTTTAGTTTTTTTCCTTCATACACATCTCTCTTTTCTGATGCTCTTGTGCAAGACAAAAAAATGATAAACAATGCAAAACTTAGCTACATGACGGTATTACTTTATGCCAGTTTTACACCTGCTACACCTCTCTCGCTCTCTCTCGCAATATATACCTGTGTGAAATCAGAAGGAAGAAAAAAAATTGGGAGCGAGAAGTTCAGAAGCAGTAGCCAACCATTTAATGCTATCCTTCAGGTATAATAATATTCAGATCAAACATTACGGTTTTTCAGTATCATCCCATGTTATTTTTTTCGGTGATAAAATATCCACTGAGGGCATGGGCTGATGCGGACAAGGCATCATTCAAACTTGTTAATTAAAATAAATTCACCGCAAATTCCACAGGAAGAGATGTAATGCAAACAGATGCTAGCATATATAAAAGAAATGGCAACTTTTTTCAGTTTTAAAATCCACCTGTCAAAACTTGAAACAAGGCGTGCACTCTCAGAGGATGTGGGTCTGCCATCTCACAGTAATATGACATTGAGGCAAACATATGAAACATATTTTTCTGTAAATATTATAAGGGGATTTAGAAGTAAAAACAATAACTTTTTTTGTGTAAAAAATCTTCTTTTGCTGTGCATGGTAAAATCGCAAAAATGGCCTTCGGTAATAGAAAAAGGCAGGGCAGAAATTCTCCTGAAATTCAAGTTTTCCTCAAGAAAAAAGTCTGGGAGAAAATGGACTTGTTGCTTGCTGAAACAGAAAAAAGAGACCAAAAGGAGAGGATATATACAAATGAAAAAATATTTTTTCTTTTTTGAAAAGTGAGCTTTGCACCTTGCGGTGATAGATTAATTACTTCAACTCCTCACCACTTTGCTCGCTCATTGCTCACCAAAAAACACGCGTAGAAAAACTTATAATTTTCAGGGAGAACACACTGAAAACATGCATTTTTCCTGAGGTAAAAAACTTTTGACTCCCTTCCCCCCATTTTTGCACCTCCTTATCCCTCTCCTCGCCTCCTTCGTCTTCAAAAAACTTTTGTATCTTAACGAGGGATCGGGGTTTCGTGTCATGTTTTGTGTCAAGATAAATACTGCACAGAATTATTTGTATCTCTCCATACACATCTTTTTAATTTTCCCTACTCCTCCTCAAGTTTCCGCTTACTAATACAATAATATGCACCTTTTGCGCTAATTGCAAATCATTTCAAAAAATGAGCATTCTGCCACATCATATATTTTATCTGGGGTCGTCTCCTCTCTCCTACAAATTACACAAAGTCCGTTATTTTCCGAGGATATTGATCATTGCGAAAACGTGTGAACCTTGAAGCCAAATGGATGGTAAAAGGTTTTCTGATGATTTCAAAAGATATCACTAACTTTCTGAACTGCAACTGGGATTGGCCCGCCATGAATTATTGGATGAGTTGTTGGTAACAAAATAATGCCGCTGCTGCACAAGGATTTTGTCGGTGGACTGCAAATTGCAACCTGAATAATATGCTTTGGAGAGCGATAACTCATCATCACGGGCAGGCCTGTGTGCAAGCAAAGCACAAGCTGGCGCAGTGGGACAATGGCCACGCAACGGTTGGATTTTTAATGAATTCGAAGATTTCTTTAATATTTATTTTACTTATCTTCCTTTCGATGACGGCGATAGTCATCACACCAATTCCACTGCATGAAATATATTAGTGCACACAATGAATTTATTGCGGAAAGGAGCAATTCCATTAAAAATTTGCTCACTGCACGTACCCCATATAGTTTTCAGTCGTTTCTGATTAAGAATGGATCCCATCTCGTGATAACATGAAAAAGGAGAGGATCTTAAGAACACCATAATTTTTCATCTTATTAACAAATACGAATTGCGATAGTCGTAGTATTTCTTTGTCTTTTGGGGGCATGCACACACACAATATGACTGCTTCTGTTGTGATTTTTTTTTGTTTTGTTGAGAGAAAATGAGATGAGGTCACCAAATTTATATTCCCACAGTCATAAGTCATGCGAAACAGTTAACATGGCTGACATTCTGCCAGCTATTTAGTTACACTCGTATAAACACGTAGGGACAGGGGAAGTCAAGTAATAAAAAAACATAGGCTCGGCACTTTTCTCAAAAAGAAGGCGCAAATCCAATGATGCGAAAAGCCAAGTGAACGAACACCACACGAATTTGTAGTTGCAGTTCAAAATGTTTCTCTCTTCTTTTTTTGCTCCTGTTCATCTTGTATGAAAAAGCACCGCAAAATTGGTGAGAGTAGTGCGATCAAGTAGACTAGTAAAAAAAGTAGTTGTCTCATTTCATATTACTCCTCGACGAACGAACGGGCAGTGAGTGTGTGAGTGAATTATGTAAACTTTTTTTGCTTTGTTATTACAATGTTATATGTTTACTTTCGTGCAATTCCTCCTTCAAATTTTCCAATCTTGACCGCTGCTGCTGAAGAAGAAAAAAAAGTTGACGGGTCTCAGATAAAAACTCACCTTTTGAAGATGTTCTTTCGAGTAATAACAATAATCATAATGTGAGTTAATTTAATGAGGTCTACATTACATTACGATGCTCTTGATAGGGATGATGATGTCATGTAATATATTAAGACTTTATTCATAATTACCATATAATGTTAATTCACTCAAGGGAAAAACAATAGCAAAAAAAAGTTATTGAACACAAAGAGAACTAGTTCTGCTGCATTCTTTTTAAACCTTTAAATTTTGTAGTTTGGACGGTTATAGTCGAGTGCATTTGTAGTTTGTGCAGGGATTATTTAAAGGCATATGGTCAGAGTGAAAAATTAAGATATTACAGTATTAATTTGTGGTCCGCTCAAAACATAATCGTGGTTTGGATTTAGTGGGACAACAGGAAGCGAGGTGGAATCTGGGGAAAATTGGGGGTTTGACATTTTAAAAATACCTCATAAAATACTTATGTCTCTTCTACGCAAGTCGCTTCAGCGTCCGTATTATAGGTGGATAGTACATGTATAACAAATAGAAACGTAAGATATGTATGGACGGAGACGTTGGTAAGGGTAATGGTACAATACGAAAGCTGGTGCATAGGGATGGATTCTCGACAGGAATCATCAAGACGAAGTCTTTATTAGCATTTTCGGAAACGTTAATGAGCTTGATTCTGGAGTGGCAAGCCATCATTTTGTTTCTGACCGGCTTCCTTTTTTTTCCCCTGGCTGTGTTTTCCTTCATGCGCGTATATAATGAGCCTGTGAGCTATACGTAGGTAGCCTCGCGTAGTAAAAATGATCATTATGATCATATCATTAATTCTGCATCTTTATCTTTAACATCTACCGGCATCATGACTAGAGGTTTATTATTATTTTCATTTTTGGTATTACTACTACTTCTCATGCGACCATCACACGAAATTGTGGAGATTTGTAATTTCATGAGTCTTCTCGTTCTTTCGTACATTAAGTAATAAACATGATGCGGGATATTATATGATGGTCAAGGAGAGGAGAGGATTTTTGTTGGAAAAAGAAATTCTTTGTTTTTGTTGACTACTGTCAGTCAACATGCCGAAAATGACTTGACTTAACCTGTTCACCGGTGATCATTACCAGATATTTATATTACTGCAGTTTTATAACGTTAGTTGGTGCACCCCCTCGCTCGATTTGCCGCAGTACATGGTTGTACATATCTATATAATTGTCATAAAATTGTGGCTGAGACGTACCATTTCCCTACTTTGAATATAATAATACAAGATTGTAAACTACAAAAATGTTTTTTTTTTAAATGACAGATAGCATCATCATTTTCCCATGAATACGACTAAGCTCTCAAGAATAGAAGAAAAAATTTAATTGTCCTAAAATTGTGGCTGAGACGTACCATTTCCCTACTTTGAATATAATAATACAAGATTGTAAACTACAAAAATGTTTTTTTTTAAATGACAGATAGCATCATCATTTTCCCATGAATACGACTAAGCTCTCAAGAATAGGAAAAAAATCCGATGATTTCTTTTCCGTTTTTTACGATTAGCTCTCACTCACTCATGCACCATGCACCTCATCCAACCAAGATTTTCTGGCTTCGATTACGAAATCAACCTCATCAGACCACTTCTTTGCTATTTTATTAATTAATGCTCACTCGAGTAATTAATCGAGCTCATTAGCGGGCACCCTTCTGGGTAACTGTGATATCCGTGAAGATCATTATCCCCAAAAAACAGCCATCATCATCCCTTCTCTGACGGTTTACAACCTGAAGGGAGATGGCATATTTGCTCACATGCATATTACCTTACTTGTTTACAAATACTCACCGTGGTGCATCCACTGCGAGTTGCATCCTCTTTTATTAATTTTCTCGTTTTGACCCTCTCCAAGTGTGAGTTTACGATGCAATTTCAGTCAAAAATATGTACTTTGTTGGGCTCGTAAAAATGTCAATGTGGCCCATGAAAATTGAAGGGTTGAGGGCATATTAAATGAAAAAAAAAGTTTTCCACACTGCATATTATTCTCCTTCAGCGTCGCACTTGAGGAATGCGTTCATCCCAATTCATTTCTTAAAGTGGATGAGCAATAACGCAAAGTAATTTAAAATAATGTATTTACGGAACGAAAAAAAAAATCTACTTGATGAAGTACGAGAGTGTGTGTGGAGTGCATGCACACCACATAAAATACACAAAAATGAGAAGAAGTCGGAGAAAAGCGCACGGCAACGAACGAAACACACATATCTCTCACGACAAATATCCCCTCACGGTGTACACTTTCCTTACAAAATCTTCCTCTGTGTTCCCTCGTTGAGTTATTGTGATAGGTATGGCCCATCCCAGATATTAAAGTATTGTTGAGTTTATGGTTTCATTTGAGCACAGAAAATATTCATAGCGCAGCGGCAGCCAGTCAGCAGCAGAACAACTGCTTCTAAAATCTTAGCAAAATATCTTGAACACGATGAG
>JAANSN010003838.1:0-17049 GCA_036850665.1 Dicranocentrus wangi | reverse complement strand
ACGCCAATTTTCCCCAAGCCACTTTTCCCTCGTACCAGTTTCCCCTATACCAGTTTTTCCCCCATGACTGTTTCCCCCCAAGTACACTTCCCCACACCTGTTTCGCCCTAACAAATTTTACTCAGAAATCAGTATTCTGTATTGTTTGCACACTTTTGACGAGGATATTGAATCAACCGGATTTTTTGAGTCGGGATTGACGATACATAAATTGATACGGATTGTACTGACTGGCCCACATTCAGCATATAATATATTCCGAAACGCAGTTCACGAAACGACTAACAAGCCTTTTTGGTGAATAAGCCGAAACCAAATATCGAACCGCTAATGTTTGTACAGATAGAGAGAATAAAAAAACACGTCGCAATATTTTTTCGTTGTTCACCAGTTTGCCACTCGCTTTTTTGAGTTATCTCAAGTCAATAAGTCTTTATGATATCTGCACAATATCCGCCGACGACCTGCTGCTTATCAGTCAAGCTTATACCCAACCCAAGTCACGAGATTAAGTGCCGTGAAATCCTCCAACGATCGCCTTTGCAATGAATATATAATATATATAACATTTTTGCAACTGCGGAATACTATTCTCAGTATTCTCAATCAAACTCACATCACTTCTACTCGCTTTTTTGAGTTATCTCAAGTCAATAAGTCTTTATGATATCTGCACAATATCCGCCGACGACCTGCTGCTTATCAGTCAAGCTTATACCCAACCCAAGTCACGAGATAGTAGTGCCGCGAAATCCTCCAACGATCGCCTTTACAATGAATATATTAATATATATAACATTTTTGCAACTGCGGAATACTATTCTCAGTATTCTCAATCAAACTCACATCACTTCGCATAGGGAAACGACGACTCTTGGTTCCCTTCACTTTTTTTCCCACTCTCCCTATTTTATTCGCCAGAATTATTTATTTTTCCTTGATAATGGATCCCGGTGAAATCCAGAGAATTGGTGAAAACCTACCTGCTCTTTTGCGAAACACAAAATGTAGTGATTTACTCTTGGCGGGGTTGGAGCAAGCTGGAGTACTCCACCCCGAAGATGTTGAAGAAATTGTAAGTTTTATATACAAAAAATTGAGAGATATTGAATATTTCATTAGCAAATAAATATGGCGTTCTAATACCATTACACTTTTTAGTGTGCTAAACCCACTCCAACTGGGCAGGCACGAGGATTATACGAAATTCTTGTGACAAGGTCCGGCGCCTTTTCTGCCCTCATACAAAGTCTCGAGGATACCCGACAGTCGGGTGCAGTTCATATTTTGAAGTATGGTGATAGCCCCAGCAGCAGTAGTAGTTCTAGGTCTGCAGATGCCGGAATACCGAACTCTGGCCAGGGCCACTCTGTAAATGTGAGAGCACCATTGCCAACATTTACGGGTAGAGCGAACGAGTTGGAGTACCTTCATGCCACCCTGACCCGCGATCCATCTGGAGACACTAATCCCAACAGAATCGTGACAATTACCGGGATGGGCGGAATTGGAAAAACCCAGTTGTGCCGAAGATATGTTCAGCTCCATGCGGACTACTACAGCAAAAACGTGATTTGGCTGAATGGGGAATCCGAAGCGAAGCTGTCTTCCCAATTCTTAGCATTCGCCCAAAACAAACTTAAGCTAAATCCCGCAAGTACTAAAACGAAAGTCAATGAGGAACTGGTGCATGACGTGTTCAACTTGTTCCGAACAAGAAGGAGAAAATGCCTGGTTGTGCTTGACAATGTGGAGAAAGGGGATCATTTGAGAAATTACCTACCTCCTTCAACAGGATTCCCTGATGACTGGACCAACATTCATTTCCTTTTGACCTCCAGAATAGCAATATGGGGTCACCAATTTAACCCCATTCAGTTACAGCTACTTGAACCATCCGAGGCAACCGAGATGGTGCTCAAAATAATCGGTTCTCCTTCTTCTGGCTCTGAGCGGGATCTATGCCTCCAGTTGGTGAACCTCCTGCAGCGTCTCCCGTTGGCACTCCATCAGGCTGCAGCTTTGATACGAGAAGAGCGGACCAAAGGGCTGAACTTTGGGATCCTCGCGTATCTCGCCGAATACCGGGAACATCAGGAGAGCTGCCTCTCCTTTCTTGACAGTGAAGGATGCACTCTGGAATTCAATGACTACAACGGGACGATCCTGACCACCTGGCAGATTTCAATTGAGAAAATATCAATGGACGCCGAATGTGGTGAACTGGCTGTAGAGGTTCTGGAAGCTACTGCGTACCTCTGTCCCGACTCAATTACAACCAAGGGCTTGTCCGCGATTTTCATCATGGAGAAGGACAAACTACTAAAAGCTGCTGTTGCATGCTGTCCTACGCTATTCATTAGTGACCATTCCGGAGGGGCAGCCATTTTGGAGTGTACATCGACTCGTCCAAGAGGTGATGCGGATCCGAGTCAGAAGAAGCTCCGGAGCGGAGGCCCAGATTTTGAAACGACTTCTGGGCAGCTTGCAAAGCAACGTTAGGCTCCACTTGGAAAATATCTCACAAGTTTTGCTATTTGCGTGTGCGTCCAGCGACGACGAGTTGCTGTTGTCCGAGTTTAGCCATCTGGAAGGGGCCATTGCAACCGAGGTGCTGGTCAGCGGAAGGGCTAGTTGTTTGAACAAGGTGCAGATGCAGAATACAAGCAGGTTTCCGCACAATTCTAATTCAGGTGGTTTGGAAATAATTGATAGATTCGAAAGCAGCAATTTGCCCGGTTTAAGTAATCTTGTTAGAGTTCTCGGTGCTTTAAACGGAACATTTGATTACCGACAATGGGCTGGCCTTTTGGATGCGCAATTAGCCAGTTTAACTAACCACGACTTTCTTCTCTATGTAATTCGCTCAAAGTCTGCGTGTACGATAAAATCCCTCGAGGGGTTGTCCCCAAAATGCAGCAGCGACTTGCCCACATTTAAGTTTACTTCGGCAGTGCTGGCTCTTTTGCATTTGCAATGCTGCGATTTGGGTAAGGCGGTCGAGTGTTGTTTAAAAATTGTGACCGGCACTAGAATTGAGGACCGCTTAAGTAGAAGCTGTCTTCTGTCATTTGACTTCCTCTCAAACTATTTTGACCTGCTCCTTCCAAAACTTTCGAGATGTCTCGTAAGGAAGGCATCTGTGTTTGAGAAACTTTTCGGGAATGGGGTCGGAGTGCCGATCATGCTGGAACTGTATGGTGCGCTGGGAACTGCGCTAAGTGTTCACGGATATCATCCTGCCGCCTTGGAAATTCTTGACTATACTCTTGGTCGTCAACAACTGGAAACAAGTCAACACCGGGACAGTTTATATACCATAGTGAGGCTGGCGCATGCTCATCTCTTGATGGGAAATTTGGAAGAAGCCAGAAATATGTTCAGTTTCGTGCAACATCAATCACTGATCGAGTGCGGCGGCGAGAATAGTGAGCTAATGCTCGAGGCAAAATTAGGCATCTCTGAAGTGCTGAGTTGTGAGGGGAAATACCAGGAAGCTTTAACCTTTTTGGAGCAGTTGCATACGGATTTGACGGTAAGATTTGGTATGACGGAAGAATACTACGTCCAGATGGTCAACATCCTGCGGGGGAAAGCAATGAAGCATCTGGGACTCTATGAAAACTGTTTGCAGCTCTACAGTTCCGTTCCTGAGCACTTTGGCGAGCGGATTGGTTGGCAGTTTTTGCGGAAAAATGGGTCTCTGGCAAAGGAGATTAATGAGGTTAAATGGGAAATAAAACGAGAGGTACTTAATTAATGCCCACTTTTCAGTTTAATGTAATAATAAATAATGACTAAAGAAATTGTATTTTGATTGTTTAATTGTTTTTATTGCAGAGGCTGCTCCGAAGAATTAGACGATTTTTCTTTGGATATAGTGAAGGATGAAGCCTCAAATGTGAAACGACTATTTCTTGTTTCTTGTGGTTTAAAAAATGCACTCGATATACTTTTTTTGTCAATTTTCAAATGTTAAACCTAATTTTAACTTCCTCAATTAAATCCTCATTTTGCATTCTCCTGACAAAATTCAATCATGCCGTTGGTAGTTGGTGCTTCATAGTAGAAATGTAGCTTATTTGTTTGATTTATTGACTTAATTCGATGTTATACGCAATCCACTCCGACGCGAAACTCTCATTCAAAATAATTTTTGCATGATTTAAATAGAATTACCTATGAAACAAATACATAAAATATTTTCCGAATATTATATTGGTAATCATCCAGATTACGCAATAATATACCGTGCTCCAAGTGGAAAATAAGCTTGAAAAAGACATCTGCTCGTCATAGCATTATCAGCTTCATACTTATCATGAAATACGAATGGATGCCATGACCAACGGATTAAAAAAATGATTGATTCTCCACTTTTCCGTATTATTACTAACTCATTCATTTGTCCTACCACCGTCAGATTATCTACGATCAATTAAGCAAATGATTCAACACGACACGATCATGATATACCATTTTAGATGGAAGAGGATTGACATGAGTATCAGAGAGAACTTGTTCTGGGTGACAAGATATATGTGTTAATTCCAGCAGTTTCCGTACAGCTTTCATTCTGGTTGAACAAAACTGCATAATAAATTAACTATAACTATAAATATAGTTTACTGGGTTTGCGATATTTATTTCTTGAAACTTGTATTAAAATCTACATTGCCAAAAGTTGCCTTAATATTGTAAAACGTGTGTAGACTTTGTTAAGCCGGGGCAATAATTTTTTGTGGTGTGCAACACAAACTGGACTCATTATTAGTATTAGTATTCATAATCAGAAGGATAGATCAAATTTAAGGTGGATGTATGGAAGGTGGAAGGTCAGCCCAATATGGGAAACTGTGTATTTTGCATACTTCAAAACAGAATCTAGTTGCCACAAACTGAATATATTAGGTAGGATAGCGTGTAGTAGTAATATGTAATGGAAAACGTGCTTCCCTCATCCATTTAACTAGGTACATAAAAGCCACAGTGAAAAGTTCAAATCCCAAGGTAAGTATGGCATGGGCGTGGTGGTGGATGACATGACACAAATTGTAGAAACTGAAACTCCCCATCAGTGAAACTCCTGTCAATTAGACGCGACGAGAGTGGGGGTTGTCACGAATTCCCGAGACTCATCGCCGTCACTACTAATGCTAATTGTGTGAGTGGCGGCAGTCACAATTTGTCAAAACTCGCTCGCTCCTTGCCATCAATGCTTAGCTTGACAGTAGTGGGAGTGCCATGGATGCCCATGTCTCAACGGCATACAAAATATAGCTAGTTGTTGTAAATACTAAAATTTCGCTTGATTAAAAATTAAAATGTTTTCCCACATGAACTGACTGACTTCTTGGGCTTAACTTTGACTTTGTTGGAAAAGCTTTTCTAGTTAATAGCCAAATTAGTTAAACACGTTGAGTATCGACTTTTTCTCATTCTCCCTTCATTGAATTAAAATAGAGCATACTGACTGCTGAAGCAAAATGCTAGTTCAACTTGGGGTGAACCAACACCTGGCCAAATGTCACTCCCTTGCCCATAAGATCCCCGGCAGTATAGTGTTGTGGAACGGGAGTAATAAATACGAGGTAGTTTTCGAGACCAAATATCAAGCCAGACTATGGGCTGCGCTTATGACAACTGGTGGCTGTTTATTCGGTATAAACGCAGTGATGGCATGGAAATCTGGGGAATCGGGAGTTAGTATACTGTGTGGACTTTTTTCCTTGTGTGCGGTTGCCTTTGCGGCCTCTTCAATGGCTTTTCGAGAAAACTCGGCAGATTGTTCTGCATTTCTTAATGGGCTCCTTTGCATAGCCAATGCCTTGAGGAAGGGTAACTAAGTTTATATAAATAATATTTCTCCAGTTGGGGCTATAATCTTTCACAAACCCGTGCCCGCAATATTTTTTTTAGATAAAACCTTTCAAGGAGCTCTTCGACCACGCGCCTTGGTTAACCTATTGGTAAGGACGATAGTCACGATCCAGACTGTATATCCATGGTTGCTTTCACTTGTTGATGTGGCGTGGCCGTGTTCACCATTGAACGCATTCTCATCGATTAATGGTTGGTGTGATGATGATGATGATGAAAGTAACTCTGGTCCAATTGTTGTTCCATGGTTAGCTAAGGTTGCTACAGGTGCGGGAACTGCAGTTCCCCATTTTGTATACTGGAAAGCACTCTGCTCACAATGCGTAATGTATGCGATGCATATATTTATTGGTTCCCTTTGCCAGAAAATCTTGCTCCAGTTTATGTCAAACCGCCTCGTGTCAACATGCCCTTCTCATTTCAAATTGTATCGAAATTGCCAGATTCTAAATATTTCTTTCAGCAACTACTGCTCTTCAGCTTGCTTCTTTTTTGTTGCAGTAGTATTAGCCGCCGAAATTTCGCTTACTTATTTGGCATTTAAAATTGCTGGCGGATCTAGCAATCTGCCCCTGCTCATGAAGGTAATTGTAACTACAGGATGCCCTACAGCATATCTGTTCCACATGCTGGCAGTAGGTGAAGCAGGACGGGTGAATACTCTGTCCCTCTTCTTTTTAGGAAAAGCTAAGCAAACGAATAATAATATGAAAAGTAAACTCTTTCGCCGACAACTTCGCTCGGCTTGTCCCCTCAAAATAAAGTTTGGAGAGTGTAATTTCATCGAGGCAGCCACGACACTTGTCATGCTCGATTTCAACCTTCGTCGCCTCGTGGACCTTCTTTTAATTGGAGGGTAGGAGAAGAGTTGCAAGTCAATTTAATTTTCAGTGGTAGTTTGGATGTGGTGACACTAAAAGTCTAGAGAATAAAGGCAGATAATATTTGCAATCTAAATACAGGAATTCCGTTTTTGTGAAAAGAACATTTAGGAGCAACAATTTCATATTTAAAGATATTATATTTAAGAATTAAAAACTTTAAAACAAAACAATACTTTACTAGCTATTAGTTAAATTTATTAAAACTTGTATCCAGATCCATATAATTTACTAAGATTACAAACCATGTCTAGAATTACCTAAACCTGGATAATAAATATTATGTATGTTTTTGTGTGGCACAACATAAACTGGATTGCTTGATTCATTTTTTTCGTAATATTCATAAGTAAGGGTAGAATTTGGGGTGGATGGAAGCTGAGAATATGGTCAGCTCAAAATGTGAATCTGTATTTTGTCATATCTGAAAAAACCGAATCCGGTAGTCAATCTCAATATTATAGGGAGAATTGAGACTTACCTAATTCTACCTAATTCACTTAACTGAATAAAAGCCACGGCGAAGCTCGCAGCCTTCAAGGTTATAGTAAGTATGTGGGTGATGGAAGACACAAAAAGCTCTAACAACTGACTCCCCTCACATCAGTGATAAGTCTCCTGTCAATATAACGCGATAGCGAGTGCTGTCATTACAAATTCTAAACACTTTCTTTCGGTCATCAATGCAAATTGTGAGTGTGAGAGCGAGTGACTGGCGCGACGACGTCACAATTTGTCATGCGAGGCCTGCCACCAACCTATGCAATGTTAAGCTAACCGAATGCCACCACCAATCCGAAAATGCCGAAAAATGCTAATCCAACTTGGGGTGAATGAAGATCTGGCTAAATGCCACTAAATACTTAATTGGCATTTTTTGCTAAAATGTTTAATCTAGTTAATGTAGACAATGTTACATCCACCATGCCTCCTGATAATGTTCACGTTGGCTGAGCAAAGCTGCCAACAAAAGTCCAACTGTATTTTCGTCAAACTCTAAACTTCAAGGTAAGTATGGGGTGGTGAATTATGGTGGTGTGATGGATGACACAAATTCAGACAAATATCTTCTCATCAGTGATGAGCCTCCTTCTGTCAATTACACTCGACGAGAGTAAAGGCTGTGACAAATTCCCGAGACTCTCGTCGTCACAAATGCTAAACTGTGTGAGTGGCGGCAGTCACAATTTGTCAAGACTCCGTGCAATCCCTGTTGATGCTTTTTATCTTGACAGTTTCGCGGATGCTCATGCCTCAACGGTATTTAAAATGTTGCTAGTTACAAACACTAAAATATCGCTGGATTAAAAATTAAAAAATGCTTTCCCACATGAACTGACGTCCGTCTTGGGCTTAACTTTGAGTTTGTTGGAAAGTCTTTTCACTCACTTGTTACATTTTGTTTCACTCACTCACTCAGTTATTACTCGCTCGCTGACTGCGCTGAAGCAAAATGCTAGTTCAACTTGGGGTGAAGAAAGACCTTGCCAAATGTCACTCCCTTGCCCATAGGATCCCGGGCAGCATAGTTGCGTGGAACAACGGGAGTAATAAATACGAGGTAGTATTTGAGAGCAATTACCAACCCAGACTATGGGCTGCGCTTATGGCCACTGGCGGCTCTTTATTTGGCATCAACGCAGTGATGGCATGGAAATCCGGGGACTTCGAAGTTAGTATTCTATGTGGATTTATTTCCTTTGCCGCAGCTACCATTGCTGCATCCTCCCTGGTTTTCCGAAAAAATGCGTCGGACTGTGCTGCATTTCTCAATGGGCTTCTTTGCATTCCGCATGACAGGAGAAAAGGCAAGTAAATAGATAACATGTATTTTCTCCAGTTCGAGCAAATATTTCTTCAAACCGTGTCCGCCATATATTTTTCAGATAAAGCCTTTCAAGGAGTTGTTCGACCACGCCCTTTGGTCAACCTATTGATTAGGACGATAGTCACCATGCAGCTGATATATCCATGGATACTTTCAGTTGTTTCTGTGGCGTGGCCGTGTTCACCTCTGAACGTATTCTCCTCGATTAATGGTTGGTGTGATGATGATGATGATGGAAGTAACTCTGGTCCAATTGTTGTTCCATGTTTAGCTAAGGCGCTTACAAGTGCTGGAACTGCAGTTCCCCATTTTGTATTCTGGAAAGCCTTCTGCTCACAATGCGGAATAGGTACGATGCATATATTTATTGGTTCTCTTTGCCAGAAAACCTTGCTCCAGTTTATGACAAACCCTCTCGTTTCAACTTCGTTTCCTTCCCATTTAAAATTGTATCGAAATTGCCAGATTCTAAATATTCCCTTCAGCAACTACTGCTCCTCACCTTGCTTCTTCTTCGTTGCACAAATATTAGCCGCCGAAATATCGCTCACTTATTTGGCACTTAAAATTATTGGCGGATCCAGCAATCTGCCCCTGCTCATGAAGGTAATTGTAATTACAGTGGGTCCTACGGCATATCTGTTCCACATGCTGGCAGTAGGTGAAGCAGGACGGGTGAACACTCTGTCCCTCTTCTTTTTGGAAAAGGCTAAGCAAACTAATAATAATATTATGCAAAGTAATAAACTCTCTCGCAGGCAAATTCGCTCGGCTTGGCCCCTCAAAATAAAGTTTGGAGAGTGTAATTTCATCGAGGGAGCCACGAACCTTGTCTTGCTCAATTTCACTCTTTGTCGACTTGTAGACCTTCTCTTAATTGGAGGATAGAGAGGAAGAGTATGGACATATTGAATAATATTATGTAGTTGAATAAGTAGTTTTGATGTTGAATGGTTCGCCGCCGAGCCCGTTTTAATTGATAGTTTCTTTGTCGAATTACATGGGAATCCAGCTTTTGTATGTAAAATATGTAGGAAACCATAAAAAGCAAGTTAAAAAGTAATATATAGACAAATGTGTAAACAAGCAAGCAGGAAATAAGATGTTATATATTTATGCACCACCACCGCCGTCTCACAATCAGTACAGCTATTAATTTGGCTGAATAAAGCTGCATAAATTTTTTTATGTCTACATAATATTGTAGTTTACTATGTTATGTAGTAGTGATATTTATTTACAACTTTTCTTGAGATTGATGTTGTTGTTAAGAGCCTTTGTAAGATTGTGCAAAGAAAACATTTCTTTATGCAGCTTCTGTTAAGTTGACTTAGGTTTGGGACATGAGAGCTAATTTAATGGTTGAAATTCTTTGCATGATTTTGTACCGATTATAGGTATATACAATATACTATAAGTTTTTGCAACACGGAATACGAGACGAAATGAATTATGACTGAGCTGCGACTCAATTGAAAAAACACGACCCCATTATTTATTGCTGTTCATTCATCTTGATTTTTCCTAATTCATTCATCATTGCGAGCATAGTGCTTCATACTATATTTCTTCATTCATTCCATATTATTATCGATGCCCATGATATGATGCATACTAGTAGTATGTATCCACTCGACAAAAATACTTATTATGTTTTTTATCCCTGATCTGATGAATGGCTAAAGCTCACATCACTGAGCAGTGCGGTTGCTTCGAGTTGATCATAATAATACGGGAGGTTAAAAAGGTGAAAAAAGGAATCTGCGAATTAAAAATCCACTTGTGTCAGTCAATCTTCATCGTCACTCAACCTTGGAATTGAATACAATTTCTCAACTTGTTTCCTTCTCTGCTCTCAAAAAAGCGAAGGGACTCACGACAAAATTTTTATTTATTTTTCGGCTTGCTCTCATCTCCACTCCACCATGAACTACTACACCATCTCATCATTGTTGTTATTGCTATTCCACTATTTAGTTATGCCACTACAGGTTGGGAACATTTATCACGAATTTTATAAACTTCATGAGTAAAATGAAAATAATTCTCTTGTTTTCTTGTTTTTATTTTTTTCAGGGGCTTCGCTTCAGCCAAGACACATTTGGCGTTTGGTTTAATCTCCCACCCACGGCGCACAAGTCTTTCGAGTCGGATCATGAATACGACGCGGAAGAGTTGAGCATTTTGGTGGCCAGGGTTGCGAGCCGATTTAAAACGCTGATGAATATTCCAGTCGGGCTACTAAACAACCAAAGTGAAGGTAGGTAATCAATCAAAGTCAGTCGGCACCAATAAAATAATGCCCCATCTCTATTGACGACATTACTCACACGAGTCCGTTCCAATCCACAACCCCTTTTCTGATTGGTAAGTGTAGGTATGGCCAATGCAATTGAGGCAATGCCCGGGATCGTGGCCACCCACGCTAAAAAAAGTCTTGGGATCCTATCGTAAATATTCCACCTTTTAGTATACGTACGTACAAGATAGGATAACCTGTAAATTTCACCATAGTTACTGTGCTATATGGACAAATTTTGCTTTTTACGATAGGAGGAGACTACTTCAGTGAAATGTTAAATTAGACACGATAGTTTACCTTAACGATAGGCAAGGTGTTGGCTTCTACCGTAGTACGGCTAAACTATCGTTTATTTCGTTTATCGTTTAAACTATCTTACTACAGTCATGCAAGTCGTATACATAACGTAAACAACATGTTACAATGGAATGGAACTATTTATTATATTTGTTTGTGTCGATTATAACATTGAATATGAGTGATAACGAAATTCTCAAGAGGGCAATTAATTAATAGTTACTTGAAAAAATGAATGAATGGGCAAAAGTACAAATTCTAAACTGTAATAGGGAGACTTTATTGAGATAATACATAGGTAAGACATTAACACTTATTCACACTGCTCAATATGTGGTACATCTAGAAAGTAAGAAAAATTATCATATTTATAATACATGAATTTTGAATTATCAATATTAGAACATGGTATTAAGTCTATCAAAAACTTATCATCATCATAACATTTAAATTTGCAGTAATTAAGTCGTTTAGAAGTTTCAACTTCAAACATTTTTACCACAGCAAAATAATTTTCACATAAGCATTCCTCACAACAATTACATATTGCAAAATAGAAACATTTGACCTCTCCATACGTATTTGGATTTATTTTCACGATGTAATCAATCCTGCGTTCACTTTTAATAGAATTGGAGTTGAACAAAATATAATTAATATAACAAGAATTTGCAGAATATACATGTTTGACATTACACAATAGCTTCAGTTTTTCGAGAAAATTGACTTGAGGCAAGGGCAGTAATTTTTCATTAATTAGTCCGTACTGAGGAACCGAAATTGAACCAACAATTTTATGGATCTGTTTATTATTTGCAAATGCATCGTTCGGGTTTTGGCTTCTAGTTTTTAATGTAGATATGTGCCTTCGACTGATTTGGTTTAGAACACCTTTCGAACTAGTAACTTTTGATATTATTTCACCGTTAAACGACTCAAATTGAAATGCGGATGAGCCTTCCAACGGCCCCCAATGTCGTACACTCTGGCATAAATGAGTTAGAAGGTGAACGTTAAAGGTACAGTGTTCTTCCCCATACAGATTTTTAACTTTTTTTGCAAATTGGATCAATCCCTTTTCAGCATTGTTAATATTGTTATCAGACAACTCCTTTGAGCAAAGAATATGAATTGATTCTGAAAGAAGTCTTAAATGATTTAGATATTTACGTTGAATCAATCCACGTAACACAAGTGGCGCTACAAATAACCAAGTTCTCCATTCTGAAGCTTTCCAATTCTTGCGATTTGTTATTGGTCTTACGGATCTTCCAAAGTCACAAGGAACACGAACATTTGCAAGCCGAACGTCAATGTCTCTAATTAATCCAGTATCCAACCATATAAATGTAATATTACGCACAACACCTAATAGCACACAATGCATCATATCAACTATAAATCCATTTACAATATCAAACCCATCCAAAATATTTAAGGGTGACATATTCCGTACACCCATTAAATATTGGTCGTTAACTAATTGTTTCTTAATATCTAAATTACACCGCAAATTATATCTATATCTTTCCTCTAAATAAACTCGCGAAAACCCTCTTCCCCTTTCAATCCTTTTTCCTGGATGTTCACACCATGCACATCCATATTTCCCATTAAACTGCACCAGACCTTGCATTTTACATCGCGCTGGCGAATCAACCGAACACGCTAAAAATTTGATTTTACTTCTAACTGTAATTCCATCATGAGTTTCCCAAGAAATTGGAACTCTAGAAAGCTCATTTAGCATAGACACGATTGGTTGAAGAAAGCAGTTCATGTCAATCTTCTTTACACAAATCCACAAACCCCCTAAAATAATATACCGTTTACGTACTTTGTATGGGAGCTCATTTATACTAATTAGAAATGGCCAAATTGATCTATTTGAAGATTCAAATAAATTTACTCCGTCTGAGTTGAACGTACAAGTTAGATCTTCAGTGGAGACTTGTGACCTGCACATTGAACCCTTTGTTATATCTGAATACTTCACGTCAACGTTGCCAAATAGTCTAGCCGTCAATAACTTGTTTATTTTGTCGCACTTTAAAATTTCACTGAACTGATGACGTACATCCAAAGTAATAAAATAGCAAAATTCCTTTTCCAAGTACTTCTGCTCAAACATTTGAAGACACTTTTTGCACTGAAATTGTTCAGATAGTAATTGCTTGCAGCTATCGCAGAAGTAATGCTTTCTTGACCAGTCCTCGGTTGCTAGCGTATTCTGAAATTTGTATATCGACGTAGGATATATTATTGCGCTTCTTGGCAGGTGCAAACTAATTAATTTCAAAATTCCTGCTGTCACTTCATCGCTTAAATTTTTCTTTGACTGAAAATTTGAAATAAGCGTAAGGCTATCGCTTAAAGTTAATTCGCATCCCGGATAGAGTTTCGACTTCTATAAAAATATATTTTGAATTACGAATTATGAACTCCAACAAATTAAATGATGTTATGTAAATGTTTGTAAACGTTAAGATGTTTCATTACTTACAAGAAAGCTGGATTTAATAGAAGTATCAACAGCGCGCCCGTCTTCACTCTCCGACGAACTCTCGTCATCGCTGACAATTACGTGTGGATCCTCATCAACATCCGAAATGCTGGAGACGTCCCATTCGGTAGCGGGAAGAGGGGCATCGCCTATAATTCAAATAAATAATTTTATACTGTTTAGAGATCCAACAATTTCACAATTTTAGTTTGTGTTTGGGATACCAGCCACTGACGATGCTTCCACGTCCGGCATGTCATTCTCATCCTCAACATTACCACTTTGGATGTTGGTGCTACCGCTCCCAAGCTTTTGCTTCTGTAGAAGTTAAATAAAAATGTCAGCAAATAGGATATTACGTTATGAATGATATTTCAATTTTTGAAACTAAAGCATTCTTTACCTTCTTTCGTAAATATGAAAGTCGATTTAAAATTCGTTTTCTGTCTTTTAGTAAATCCATGTTTCCAAACTCTCGTAAAGCCAAGTTTTGATTATTCATTTGATCGTTTTTGAAACTGACAAGGTGTTATTTAATTTGGCATCGGTATCACAGCTGATGTTTCCCAGTAATTGATGATGGGGCTCAAGCAAGCATTTCCTATATAAGTCATACTTTGCATTTTGCCCCAGATGCCAAACAGTGGCTCCGCAAATTTGCCGCGGACTGAGTATTCACGGGGTGAACATTATGCATATAGCGTGCATTTCATTCTAGTGATTCAGTCTGTCGTTGGAATTCACAGAGAGAAGACAACCAAAACAAATGTACAATTTTTCTTGCTTCACTAATCTTTCAAAAATGCCAAAGTCAACTCGGAAACAATCAAAAAAGGTGGACAATGATGACTGTCAAAACCATATCTTCGTTTATTGGAGAAGTGAGAATCAGTACAGTGTTCTACCCGTTATCAAAGTCCCTGGATACAGTTCGGAGAGGAACTGGACCAGTGATGATTTAGTTGGCCAGACCTTTCGTTTCAAATGGACAAATGGATACTCATACGAAGGAACAGTAGAGAACTTTGGTAAAAACAGTGTATTTGAAATAATTTTAATACTATAAACGTATTCAATTATTATTATACCGATACGTATAAACCTATGACTCTATTTGAATTATTTGAATTTTCCAGGGACATTAGAGCAGATGAAAATGCTCGAAAATGACTACGAAAAAATTACTGCCGATCTCTCTTTTAGTGCTGACGAACCGCCACTGGATCCGTTTTATGCAGTAATTCAGTGGCTTGAGGATTCAAAAGTATCTGTGGTTGCTTCTAGAAAACTACGGTTCGAAAATATTTTTTCATCTGCAGCGCAACTTGTAGGCAATGAACTCGATGCCCGTTGGAAGAAAGAGTGGAAACGTGTTATTGTTAGAGGGACAGGTTCACAATTATTCGATCTAGTTTGAAGTGGGGATTTCTGAAATTTTTTACAAGTTATTATCTATTTCAAATTTAACTTGACTTGATGAAGGTTCTAAAGATGAGATGGAGGAGCTTCTAGCTAGCATTCTTGCTTCAAGTAACCTGCCAACTTCACATGAAGCAGCCAGCACTAGGGAGCTAGTACAGCAGAGTAGAGATGACGCCCAATCTACATTAGAACAATCGAATCGTTCTGGAAATGTACGATAACACGTAGCATATGTTTATTTTTGAAGTGTAAATTACCGTAAGAAGATTCGTTTACTTGATTTGAATTTGTTTCAGGTGGATTTGCGAGAACAATTGACTCATGTTGCAAATCGTTTGGAGGAAGAGGACAAAGACGCAGTGATTGCTGCTTTGAAGGAGGAGCTTGCTGACTCTAAGCGGAAGCAAGCCACCGCAGAAGCACAGAATAAGCGCATGAAAAGTAAGTTGTTTGATTTTGCCTGTCGTAATTTGTATATTTTATCAAATCAAACAAATTATATTTTTATATTAGGAATGCTGAAGAAAGCCGAGAATACTCCCGAGGATGGTGAATCCGTTGAAATCGGAAATGGAATTTCTATTTCAAAATCAGTAGATGAATTTGTTAAGCTGGCGTTTAGGGATTCGCCAATGAAGTTTTTGAAGAACCTTATTACTCGTGGTGGCATTTTTACGCTTGAAGACTTGAGCAATCATTCTGTGAAAGGCGGAAAGAGTCACAAATGTCCTGCTGATGCTCGCCCGCGTCTGGATCCGACAAAGTTAAAACCTGCAATTGGTATGTTGTAATGAATTGGTGTAAATGAATTATGAATAACTAAATGGATTGTTAATAATCACCTGACTGCAATCCTAATGAGAAATAAACTTGGGACTTTAGACTACACAATTGCGACACTCAAATTGACCGAGGATCCCTATAAACTTGCAAAGTTTGAAGGCAACATTAAGGACTTATGTACAAACGCCAGGAAGGAGCTCGATAATATTCGGAAACGTGGAATGGAAAAATAATGATAGTCTTCTCTGTGTAATTTCTGCATTTACATTAACTTGTTCATATCCATTCGCAAGTGTTCTAATGTCGAATATTGATAATTTTATTTGATATGAGTCAATTTAATAAATAACCTAATTTTACATTAGTCTTTATTACATTAGTAGACAGTTTAGCATTAATTTATTTATTTATAGGCATATATTTGTTACGCACAATACGATAAACCATATAGTATGTTTTCGATAGTGTCGACGAACCATGAACCTATCGTGTTGACCCCTATATATACACAATAGGAGCGGATAGGAAAGAGTTCATAGGAGAATTCTGAATACACTATCACTTTTCACTATAAGGCATATACGATGGTATACCATATAACATTTTAGCGTGGGCAGCTACAACAAAATCAAAGCTGTAATTTTTTTTATGCAGCTGGTTCTATTCAGTGTCAGTTGTCATATGCGAGATGAGAAAATAATTGAAATTTCACGTTTTGGTCTGCAAACCTCAACGCATCATCAGTTGTACTCCAGACAGAGAACTGAAGCCACAAAATAAATGAATGAGCAACTCAATTGAATGAATTATGATGAGCCCCATTCATTCCTCATCATCGTCCATCTTGATTGATCCTAATAATTTTCATTGCTAGTGCTCCTGAGTGAGCACTGAGCAGTGTATTCCACAACAGCCCATAATAATATTTCTAGGTATTCATCATCATTCCATGCATGGGGTCAAGACCGATGCGTGGTCTGATGCGTAGTATTACATATTATATTTCTTCTTGTCGCCTAGTATACTACTTTACATTCATTCAACAGAAACCTCCTATCCACCATGGACTACACCATCTCCTTGTTGTTGCTCCATTTAATTGTACCACTACTGCAGGTTCGGAATTTTGTTAACGTATTTTATAAACTTCTTG
>JAANSN010003837.1:0-17054 GCA_036850665.1 Dicranocentrus wangi | reverse complement strand
GTCACTAGCCTAATCCATCCTCTTTTGCCCTCTGCTGCCTCATAGCTTTCCAGACAATGCTGCTGGAGCTGAACCAGTTATGAAACTGGATAATACCTACCTAAAGATGGCAATAACCAGGATACATTTTCCTTTCCCTTTGAGAGTCCCCGCTTTTCGTATAAAATGGATCGGAAAAAATCTCAGCGGATCGTCTCTCCGCTTTTAGTTATCCGAGAGATATGTATCGGATATATAGAGGCCTCGAGATGGAGCACTTTGAGAGATTCTTTGATTTTCGGAAGTACTTCATATTTTTTCCCACCTGCTAGTATTATTTTTTGACAAAAGAGGAAAAGAACTTACTTAATACACCCTCCAGCAGTGAGCCCCCAGTGTCACTTCCGTTGTCAAGTTGTTGAACAAAAGGAGAGCTCGATGTGTCCCGGATTTGCCTCGGCAAGTCTGGTTGAGCAAAGGAGGAGGCATTCAAGAGGTTCCAACTGTCCAGCAAGACCGCTGCTGCTGCCATTTTTTTCTCTCTTCCTATCTTGTGATCAATTGAGATAGTGACGTTGAATGTAAATTGAGAGGAGTTCCCGACGAGGGAAATTCTACACAATTCCCATTTTCCTCGAAAGTAGTATAATAAGCATGAAAGGATTTTTCAGAGAAAGGACGACATCTTTATGCAAATAATGTTCCCCAAGAATACCCTGTTAAGCCTATAATAATGTTCGTAATTTCAAGTGTGCATGGGTCTCTGCTGCGCCACAATCCACCGTTTTGTACACTTCACACAGTTTAGTGATGTTGCAGTAGTGTCTTCTGCATTTAAAACTTCAACTTGCATTCCAGTCACACTTGATTCGTTTTTATTACGGTAAAACTGAAGACGCCGCTCTTACTCTTTTCTCGAGAACAATACGCACAAAGTCTAGTTAATCCCCGGAGTATCGCTTCCCCACTCCCAGATGCACCATTCATTACACTCTTTTTGCTAATAAGTTTTTTCTCACAGTTTTAGCTAGTGCAAGGAGGCAATGTTGCATATTTTTCGCAGCAAGTTGTTCATTTTTTTAATCAAAATTCAAGAGCAAGCAGAGGGAGTCCCTACCTTAATTACTACTGGAGTTTTCCAAAAGGGAAAAATGAGACTTGATTTTTAGCATCTTTCCCCCGTTTTAATTACTTTCCCTTCGGAAAAATGGTAGCAAGCAGTTTGTCAACCAGGTAGAAGAGCACAGCACCACCACCTTCATCTAAAAGTAATGAGCCCATTTCACACACCAAATTTTTTTTCCCTGGTGTATATTTACAGTTTTCTTAGACGGTAAACAGCATCCCTCCTATAAATCTTTCAGCGGAGAAAAACCTTGCTCGTAAATTGTGTCCCGGTGACTAGCTCACTTGAGTAGATTTTAATGAATGAAATGGGCCGTGACAAAGGGACACGCGGCTAACATAAGATTCGTCCAAACATGTTTTCAAGTCGTAAATGTGTTGCAGGACAAAATACAGGAAAATGAGTTTCTTCTCGCGATGCAATATATACGTACGTACTTACACCACGACACCACTCCACCTTCCAACCCTTCACGGATTCTGAACTTTGAATTCTTTCTGAGCAACAAACCTGTAAATAAATATATTTCCAAGCACACTTGATTTTTCCTTATCACATTCCCAGCCTATATGTCACCAGTACACGCTATCTATCTTTAAAGGATATCTCTATCCTTGTCACACCTCCCCCCACTTTCTTTTCTGCAAAAAACCGACAAAGCAACTTTTTTTGTCGAAAAAAAAAACTTGATATAATCCTCGAAAAAAGTTTATTTTTTTCCTAGATTCACTCCGGATTTAGGAAATATCCTGGAGCTCCCATGTCTCATATTACACACTACCCCGGAATAGGTGTAAATCTTTTACGTAGGTTTTCCTGTGAAAAGTTGACAATTGTCGCAAAAGCTCTCGTCCTCGCTTATAAGAAGCAGGTTACCTATATAGGTATTCTTCAAATGGGTCACACTATCACTCCAAACTGTAGTGTTGTTTCCCATAAATCTTTATGGATATTGACAGGGTGGTTAATGTACCAGAAAAAACCATCCAAATATATAAAGAGCCAGCGTGGATTTCTGGTCTGGTTCCCTAATCGAAAGATATCTTGGACGAAAATAATCGGGGCGCAATTAAGTTCTCATTAGAACTGACCTTGCTCACAGCAAGGCACGCCTTGTGTTTATGAGAAAAGTTTCCAATTATTTTTTGGGGAGGATGGCGAGGGGGGTGGGTTGTTTCTGCTAATCTGGACTTTTGTGGCTTTCACTTTCTCACAGCCGTCGTCACCAAGTTCAAGGATCAACCTTATAACTTCCAACTTTAACTCTTGACTACACGATACGTACCTAAAAACTTTTTTTTGTTATGGTTGCTCCGATAATTCGTTTTTTAAGAATGAAATTGGCTTTTGTTAGGCATGGCATGTAGGTATATAGAGTTACAGTACTTTGCGTGTGTGTACACAAGCACCACCGGTTTCTTTATACGTCCAACTTTCCCTGCCGTCTGGGAAAGAATGAGAGAGCGGTCGGGGGAACTGGGACATTTTATTCAAGTCAGGAAACTGGCAAGCATTTTCATCATACTGGCTCAAGTAGTGCATGGATGGCATGTACTCTCAACTTGAAGCAAACTTTTTTTTGAAGCAGGTTTCGGGTGATAATGATAGTGATGATGCCTAACATATGATGTGATGTTTAGCTTTGTGAATATATAATCTTCTTATCTGTGCTTAAAGTGCCTGGTATTTTGAGGAAAATGATATTCCCGAACGTTGTCTGTACAGATAATTTCCCAGAGAGGAGTAAAAAAGACCAACTGGTGAATATGGATTTTTTTTCTCGGGTAAAACTCGAGAGAGGAGAGTTTCTAAAAACTGTGCGAAATGGGCGTTTTTGCAAGCGGAAAAATCTGGAAAGTACCATGGTTCGGCTAACAAGTTGTCGGTCAGGCATACTCATAGTCATCATACTCACATGATGTACGTAGTTGGACTGCCTGTGAGTTTTTACCCAGAATTAAAGATACGTGCATGCCAATTTACACTAAAAATGGATGGATTCACTTGCCAAAAAAAGATATGAGGGTTTTGGTGGTAGAAATAATGAGCAATACGCAAGGTCGTTCAAGATTGAATGAAATATATACGTTTACTCGCACTTCAATAAAAAATATATAAATACGTATGTACCTGGCTGAGTTAATGATTGCGGCAGTGTGTGGCATACGCCCGATTTTTGAAACTAAAGTTATTTTTTGAGAGTTTTAATGAAATTAGGGTCCATTCGGACGTTTTAACGGGAACTCGTACAATGTCCTCTTTTATTCTTTAGAAAACTCATTGACAAGTCAAGTCCTCACTCTGCACCCTTTTGTGAGCCTCGGAGATTTCACTTTGTGAGGCACTCCATGCTTCAGCGTGCCCGCGGGGAACCCTTTATCCAGTCAATCTTGACGATCTCACGTACTCACTACTTTCTTCCTTTTGACTGGGAGTCACTTGCGTTGCGTTCCTCCTCTGTTTTCTTAGCACCGAGCACATCCTTTCTCTAGAATCATCGCCGATTTCGGGATGTAATCATGACCATTCTTGATGGAATCGTGGGGGTTTGTCGTCCTCCTGTATGCTTTTGGCAGGGCAATAGTATAAAGAATGCTCTTTGTCCGCCATCCTGGCTGGTGTTAATGACGGACTATGACATTGCCATTTTTTGCCATAGCCATATATCCAAGAGCTTTTGTGGGAGAAACGGTTACGTCAACAGACTAGTTGTGGAGGAGGAGAACTGCATTATTGAGAGGCTCATTACATCCCTATTGTGAGAGACACTGGGCTCGTAAAAGCAACGTAATTGGTAACTTTAAGATTATTTCGGGATTCTAATGACCTGCTGCATTATTGATGAGAGCCAATGGTCATGTTAACACTAGGCATTAAACCCAAATTACCTTTAACAATTTAGTGTACGAGAACCACACTAACGTCTTTGTTTGAAGGTCAACAAGGCATCAAGTTTTCATTAAAAATTTCGTTCTAGGGTCATGTCTTGTTCGTTTTCCCAGAGAGCTGGTAATTAGAAAGGATTCATTTAGGTATATTCGTCATCATTTACTGTCTTGTGCAATATATACATGGATATACTCAATTACTACATATCCTAATCTTTCAAGTTTGCACATTATATATCCGATTTTTTTTTCTGCTGGAGATAATGTGAGATTAGCGTGGATGTGGAAGGAGAGAAGGGGTAATTTGGAATGTATATAACTTTAGCTCAAATTCTAATTTCCAAATAAGTAGTGTAATTGGGAGTGTTCTTTTCGTCGGAACTATATGGTGTCTTCAGCAAGCAGGCTGCTGATGGCATCCCATCGCGAATTGGAATAGCTTATAGGAGAGGACGAGAAGAAGAGTTGTCGTGAAAGCTAATGATTTAGTTGGCACACACACAGCTCTATCCCTCACACAGCATGTGTTTTACAAGGGGGCACGAGCTGTGCAGCTTTTTTTCTTCTTCTTCTTCATGTCGTAATGACTGTTTATACTAACAAAATACGACGATGAGGCAACCAAACATTTTTTACTCTAGTCATGAGTGACTGTGCGACCAAGAAGAGGGATATGGTAAGAAGAGGCAATAATGGAATGGCATGTGTCGTTTGGAACGCTAAGTTATGGGATTTGTCTGGCTCTTGGTTTTGTTAAGGACAAGACACCCACCAAACTGCTGCTGTCTAACTTGTGTCTCAAAGTAATCAAATAAGAAGACTGTCTTTCATTCAAATGAGGATATTAGTATACCATGTTGTACTCTAGCAAAATGAAGGAAAACACATTGATGATGAATAAAAGCAGCGCAGCGGGGAGATCCAGCCTTGGAAATGAAACTTGTTCTGGATGCAGTAGCATAGCAGCTACCCCAATAAAATACAATTAGGACGGGGCATGGCATGAGCAACCATAATCGGATTTTCCTGGGGGAAAAAGAATGGAGGGAAATGTTGGAGTGGAAGGATATAAAATATTGTACTACTCCCACATTTTGACCAACATATAACTTATTTGTATTGGTTTAGTATGCGCATATTTTATGTATCGACAATAGATGAAGGGTTCTTGTGGCAGATTTAATTGTGCACGTGCTAGGATCGGCTAGACTCATTAAATCTTAAATGAAAGCCCATGCGTCACGTGTGTCCTTTCCTGAACGTCATGCTGAAGTGGTTGATGAAGTGTTTTGTTGTCTGTTGTTACTAAAATGGAATCGGAAATCTGATGAATGAATAAGTTTCTTGAAAAGTTTACATATCAAAGCATGGATATTCGATTCACTCCTCCTCCAGCAAGTGTGTGTTGCACTCCTCAATAGTACAGGTTTTCCTTGGGAGATGCAATTTCAAAGGATTTAATGGGGAAAGTGGTGGTGTAATCAGAGAAAGTTGAATACACTTGTGACCCCATTGTACCTATTGTGGAAAACATGCCAATAATATCATGAAACGCTATACTGCCTTGGTTGTTGGTTGGGGGTATTGTATATCATATGAATAATATACTATTTTTTTACTTTGCAAATCCCTTTTGTCTAACGAGGGGTTCGCTAAGTAATTGGAAGAAAGTGCACTTGACTCCGGATTATTACGCAGGCCAAAAATGCATTGTGTAAATTGCAAATAAAAACTCTTTCTAGAGAGGATGCTCCGTTGTGGAATGCATCAAAATGAAACTTGGCAAGGTTGAAAGGATGCAAAACATTAACATACCACTACCACCACCACCATCATCATCAATTCTAGCGGCGGAACTTATTGTTGTTTCTTAAGACTTTTACAAACTTCCGGAGAGGAGCAACTTTGTCCCTGTCCCTACCACAAACACTTTCGCCTATTGTTTTGTATAACTTTCCCCGTCGATTGTTAGGAACAAGAAGAACATGTTGGCTGAGTCATAAAACATTGGCAACATTAGTACCTTCATGTTGGCTATAAATCAATGGGTTTGGTTTTGGTATACCTTATGGTATTCGACATCCTCACAATCAGACGAAGATTAACTTTGCGAGATACACATATTATGCCTATATCCTCCACTGCCGAAGTGATCACACAATCTATACCAGTGTTCAGCCTGACTGACTGATACAACTTCCATTTCCGTGATTGAGTCCTCTCCGTCTCCGCGACTCTGCATAGAGTTGCCAGGAGAGATTGGGAGCATCACAAAAAGCCACTCTGCCAATCCAGGAGGGTTCGTCTCACTTTCCCTACCTACCTGTTCCATTCCATCTCCAGAGGACCATTACAGTATCAATATCCTCCCACCGGAAACACGCCATTAGAGCAAATAGCTATCAAGAAATGATCAATTATACCAAAAAAAAAAAGAATATAGTGTTACGCGTTTCATACATGCTGGCTTCCAAATCAATTTTGGATTCTCTAACCCACAACTGCTCCACCACGACGGGAATGAGCTCAGTTGCGCAATAGGAAATGAAAAGGCTTATTATTATTATTTCTCCGACAGGGTGCAATCGCAGTGTCTTATATCAATGACTGTCTTATTGGGAGGTTATCCTGATCCATCGTCTTTTAGGGCTTTATATTAGCTTGTTGGACCTCGGTATCAACTTGGATATCTCACAAGTGCTTTCCCAGTACAAAATTGAAAATTAATTCCAATTCTGAATCACTTCAACCTTGGCATTGTACGTCGAACCCGCCGACCGTTTGCAAGTGCTACGCTCAAAAAAATCTCTCAGAAAATCACGCCATTCCTCTATTAGCCGGTTTTGTTAGCGGTGTAGTTTCATCCAATGGCTGCTCCATCAGACTCCCCAATTCAATTGGGAAGTGGACAAAAACCTGATGAAGCGTGCACCACGTCAGCCGACGGGGATGGATCTAATGTCACATCTCGCAAACCAGAATCATCCAGACGGAATAGATTTGAGGCATCATCATCCCAATCGCTATTTCCACTGCCAACCATTTCCATTGAAGAGTCACCTCCGTTGCCAATTCCCTTATCGGAACATGTCGTCGGCGAGGATGAGGGAGCAGTGGACCAAAGTGGAGCAAACGTAACAAGTGAGATCCAGCCGCTGCAGGGGCCTATCGACGAGAAAAACTTATCAACCGAGAGCCACTCTTTGTCTTCAGGTGAAAGTGGTGAAAGAGACAAACCTAATGAGATTCCGGGAAACAATGAGGAAAGGGAACCTGGAAGGAATTTCGAGCCAAGAATGAGACGAGATAATATAAGAAATCGATTTTCTCTCAGGATGCCACCAAAGGAAAAGTCGGATAACTTTAGAAAGGCGCTTAGTGAGGAAGGAACGTAAGTGTGAAAACTGAAAATTTTATTTGAAATGAAGTGTTTAGTAACTGGTGCCGCAGACGCCATTTCCATCACAGAGTATAACATCCTTGATTTCCATTTAAAACCTATAACAACTGGCCAACCGATGTATCTGCACATTTAAAAAGCTGCCGGATTCAATATTAATTTTCATGGACACTTAAATATCACATATTTCTCGCAGACTAAATGAATTGCAAGCCGAAGATCTGGAAAAACGGCTGAAAGCCCTGGCAGCAGCTTTTTCCCGGAGGACAATCCGAACCAAGGAGAGAATCCAGCAACCCCCGACCCCCTCCTCAGACGAGTCTGAGCCAGGTAGACAGATCTCTAATACATAATTCCACGATTTCAATAATGAGGAGGAAAAGAGGAAGAGATGTTCGTCAAAACATTTTTCCGCCTCTTTTAATGAGAACACTTTCATGTCATTCATGCATTATGCATGTGTCAGGTTCAGGTTTGAATAGGATCTAATAACTAAACACATTGAGACTTTGAGATGAAGGGGAAAAAGTGTGTAACACATGTTATTCCAAACGGTGAATTGAATAGTGAATGCACAAATATCCAATTTATCCTTTCAAGGACAACATTGTCTGTTCATATATTGCTTCCTTTTTGGGAAGGGAAATGTGTACAAAAACATGCATTTCTAAGTATAATATCTTTAGCACCCTTTCTCAATGTGAGGTCTCAAAATTATAGGCAGACACGTATGCTCATTAAACTATTATGCATTTCGCCTTTTCACTTCCCCTTTTTTGCAGAGGATTCAAAAGCGGGAGAGCCGTCGCTCCTTGATCGACTCCGTCAACTGGCATCACCCCAACCATCCGAGTTTGGAGAGGCAGATAGGCGGAAATCATTCTCAGAGAAAGTTAAGGGAAGATGTTTGCGCAACTTGTCTCATCTCGTTACCGTCATATCCTGCAACTATATACTGGATCCACAAAGTAATTCGTTTCAATTTTTTTCTTTCTACCCACGTCATTCACATACATCTACAACATCAAAAAACATTGTGAAGTGTGGTACGATGTTTTGGAAAAACGTACCTAATTTATTTTTGAATTGCCATCACTTCCACAACTTTACTGTGAAATGACATGATGCTCCACACTTGTTCTCGCCTAAGCTAATAACATAAGCACAGTGTAATCGGAAAGTTGAAGGTCGAATAGATTAGACTTAGACTTCCATAATTGGATCGTTTCGATTATACATATTTCCAGGCACTGTGTATGTTTTTTGGCTGCTGGTGGTATCCATCGTGTTTTTGTACAACGCCTGGGTCATCCCGCTCCGAGCCGTGTTTCCGTACCAGACGGAGAGCAACGCTATGAGTTGGTTTATTGCCGACTGTGTTGCAGATGTCGTTTATTTAGTTGACGTTGTCGCCTTTAAGCCTCACGTCAAATTCCTGCAGAATGGGTTTTGGGTGAAGGAGCCAAAGCAAACGATGATGACCTATTTGAAAAGCATACAGTGCAAGGTGGGTCACGCAAACTGTAGTACTTCTATATCAGATGTGTGAACAGCTAGATATTCTGCTCTATTGAATAAAAGTTGATTTGTATTGGAATAGGTCGATCTGGTTGCACTCTTCCCCGTCGACATTATCTCTACCATTTTCTACCGAAACCTGCCCCTTCTCCGTCTTCCGAGGATTCTCAAGGTATAAAAGCACGCAATTTTCTTTTTATTTCAAAAGGTATCGGCCCGCGTGCCTGAAAAGGGAAACAAACTAATAAAATACACATGAGTACCTTGATTGATGTGAGAGGCATTACAAGTGGAAAATGATTCAAGGTGTGATGAGCAATGAAAGGGTGATTTTAATCAACAACAAAATAGACTTTTCAAGCTAGCCTTGAACCAGCACAAAAGGCAAGCGAGCATGAATTACCGTCACAAAAAGTAGCACTCTGTATATTAAAATATCCGCTTCTTAACCCTCGCCTCGCCTTTGTTAACCTGGCTAGTCTCGAAGTGAAAATAAATGGTAGGAGAGATTGGTGAGAAAAACAGAAGAGTGCCGAAGAGACTGTAAAGTCTGATAATATTTTATTATTAAGCCGGGTAACGCGGAAGGCGTGAAGGTCGGTCGGAGATAAGGTAGAGTAGATCCACTACTACTTCCACCCGTCTGCATTAATATTAGCTCTAAAAAGCTCCTTCGATAAGGGAACTGCTGCGCACCGCACCGGTGTATCCATAAATTGTCGAAGAAGAACTGCGTGACCTAGTAGGCTCCGGTTTTGATCCTTTTTCCTTTATTTTGTCCCTCTCTTTCTTTTCCAGGTTGAGACTTTCTGGGAGCTTTTTAGGCGATTGGATACTGTTCTAGCAAATCCTCACCGAGCCCGAATATTCCACACGTGTTTATACATGTTGTACATGATCCACATGGTGGCCACCAGCTACTACGGGATATCCAAGTGGGAAGGGATTGGGGCTACAACGTGGACATTTGATGGACGGGGGAACGCGTATGGCTTTACGTTACCATTTTCCAATTTCTTGTAAAAATTCCATTACGACTTGTATGACTTCGAATGAACGAATGGACCGAGAGGTTTACTTTTGGTGGCTGTAATGGTCAAATGGTGGCGATGATGATGTCACCTTCAAAATATGGTCCGCGTCGGAAGTAAAATAATAATGAAGTCCTATTTTGCCCACTCATATGTAGTAACTGGTGCAATGTCAGTGTCATCACTGTCATCCTGTCATGTTCTGTCATTTACACCCTTTTAAACTACTTTTTTTCACATACCCCATCAAATAAAATAAAATGTCCTTGACATCATCACTGCGTAATAATAAGTGTAATAGCGACAAAACAATCATTCTAGGTATGTGCGGTGCTTTTATTTCGCAACCAAAACGGCCACAAGCATTGGCAAAAATCCAAAACCGGAGAACATTTTCGAGTACATTTTCATGACGTTTGCGTGGCTGAGCGGAGTCTTCGTTTTCGCCATTCTGATAGGACAGGTTTGGTCCATCACAATATTTTTCTTTAATCTCCTTTATGATATTATTATTATTAATCTTTCCCCACTCGAGAATTTGTACTTTGTGACCGGTCCAGCTCCTTGTCCTTTCCTGACAATCAATATATAGGTAACAATTATTTCGTAACTCTTTTGTCATTTGCGCGTCTCTTCTTCTTATTGGGTTCCAGATCCGGGATATTATAGCCACGGCCACCAAGTCCCAAACGGAATACCGAATTCTTACATCAGCCACCGCCAGCTATTTACACCGACTTGGGGTTCCGAGTCGGTTGCAAAATCGTGTGAAGTTGTGGCTGTCTTACACCTGGGAGCAGCAAAAAACATTGGGTAACCTCCTTCATAATAGGCATAAGTACATAACAGGCTTGTCGTAAAAGTTTTATATAGACATCAAAGAGCATGATGAACTTGAGAGAGAGAGAGAGAGAAATGAACTGTGTCCTAATGCAAATTGGATGGGCACAAAATGTTTATCACCACAACACATGAAAAACCTTTTCCTCTTTTCACATTGCCATATGCCATCAGCATCATCGTGAGGCGGTTATAATGTTTTTAGTTTTTACATAAGGCAGTTTCGGCACGATCAAAGGATGTTTCATTCTCAAAATGATACATTATGGAAATTTCCTTTGTAGAATGCCAAGTGGAGCACTTCTTGCGTAAAATATATTTTACAAAGAAGATCAAAATCCACACAATACCTACTACCTACTTACCTAACCGCCGCTTTCATGAAATAAAAAGGAACGTCCTATGTGGGATAGAGAAAATGGGATTTTTAAAACGCGAGAAAAATCTTAAAATATCGTGCATGTTGGCATAAGGAAAATTAGGTGGCTATATTTACAGAGAATGATAAATGAGATTTTTTTATGTAACAGAACAAGTGGTAAAGTGTATCTCGAAAATGTAATTTTCAGACGAAACCCGAATTTTGAACCTTCTTCCGAAAAACATGAAGGCTGACATCGCCCTCAACATCCATGTCGAGACCTTAGCGAAAGTGAAGTTGTTTCAAGATTGCGAAACAGCATTTCTCCGGGATCTGGTTGTAAAACTCCGATCAATCATCATTCTTCCGGGTGACTTTGTCTGCAAAAAGGTAGGCTAATGATGAAACAACTCTTGAGAAAAATATACCTACAGCTACACTGTCCTGCCCGCTGATAATGAAAATGATAAACTGGCTAAAACGGTATAAACGTAAAAACGTTTTTGTATAATACGACAAAAACATCCTATCTTGACAACTTTGGGTAGTTATGTACATCTACACGTGATGTACATTATGTACTCCTTCTTGTTTTCGTCTTATCAGAAAAAAACAATCTTAACAAGTTTTTTATGCGCCATGCCATGCTGAAATTGCAAGCTGGATAAAACCTTGACTTGACCTAGACAAGCTGGACGAGTACCCTTGAAAATAATTTCATAACCGTGCCTTGTTGGCTGGCAGGGGTGGTACTGGTGTCTATTGCGAAAGAGTGAAAACGTGGAGATACAAAACGTGTACCACTCACACACCACACCACCACCCTGACGTACACTTCTTGGAAGACTTGTTGGAAACTCACAAAAAGAGACAGTCTACACTTTCTTGTGTCGACTCAAACTATGTTCCGTTCCACATCCTGTAGGACCACCCAATGAAGAAAAAAAAGTTTTCCTTTTTGGAGAACTTCTATACTCATTAATGTTCCTCTGCGATGTGAGACTGGCTCAACATGTGACTCTGCTCATTTTTTAAGAAGATTTTTTTGTTCAAGTAGGCTTTCTGGAAAGTTCTTACTATCCTTTAAGTCGACAAGACAAGTAGCGGATTTTAACTAATTATATAGTGTTTTTAAGACGTAAGACATATGTATCAAAATCATGTTATGATAATAATATCACGTATTTTACATATACGTAGCATTGTGAAGGGAAAAATTAGTGTGTGGATGATTATTATGATTATGCAAACGACCTAGACATGTTTTATGTTGTGTTTCAAAGGGAGAAATTGGGAGAGAGATGTTTATAGTAAAAAGTGGAAAAATCCAGGTGATTGGAGGACCTGGCGGAACCCAAGTGTTGGCAACGCTAGCGGAGGGATCCGTTTTCGGGGAAATTGCGTTGCTGGGAATTGGAGGAATGAATAAGAGAACGGCGGATGTGAGGTATAATATTCATGAGGTTCTATTATATTATGTGTATATATAACATTTTTTTCCGGAGAAAATCCAGTTTTTTATGGGAAAATCCGGCTGCATTACAGAGCGGCGGGGTTTGTCAACCTATTCGTGCTGAACAAGTCGGATTTGAATGAGGCTATCCGAGATTATCCCGAGGCGCAAGAGATTATGCAAAAAAAGGCAAAGTATGTGTTCCGAGAACGAAACGAATAAGCAATTTATTGTAGCAACAACATCTCTGGGAAAGTGACACAACAAGGTTATACGACTAAAATGAAACCATATTTTGTAGAAAGCTGATGAAAGAGAATATCAAGAAAGCTAGAGCATCTGCATCGGGTCCGGAGCAGCAGGATGGATCGTCCATGGATGCCGTGTCCCTGGCAGAATCTGAAGTTATTATAAAGAATAAGGTCGAAACTCCCCAGCTAATTACGACAGTGTTAAAGGTAAAAAACTCATGATCATGATGATATATTTGGAGTATTTACAGTTTTTCAAAGTTGCACGTTGATAACGGATATTCACAATGACGCTAGCACTGAAGTCAATTGTAGGTATAAGAAAGTGTGCATTTGCGGTTTCAGTTATTCCCTCCCACAACCAAAGTTGGGCAATACCTCACCCAAGGGTCCAAAGTCGGCTCTCTCTCAGACATCGCTGAGACGACGAAAACGGACGACATGTACACCTCCTTCACCAGCTACCCCCCGTCCCCATTCATACCCGGGTCGCCGGGTCATATCAGTCCTGAGCTGGATATTTCCATAATGACAGGGGACTCGTCGGATAAGCGGTTGTCGCCTCCGGTGGAAAGCAATGACGACACAGACACCGGCTCAGACGGCTATCGATCCACTGATCAAGAGGAGAACAATGATGAGAACGAGCACAGTGTGAAAGATGATGGCGAACTTATCAGCAACGGGGACAAAGACAAAAGGAGCAATTCAAAGAGAGGTTCTGTTGAAAGAAGAGATTTTCAGGAAATGAGTTCCCAGTCATACCCAACTCCAGCACCACCACCATTTCAAAGGAGAGACAAAGGAGGTCGTTGGAGACGACTCAGCTATATTCCAAAATTGTCTCTGGATTCCGGAAAAGGAGAAGAAACTATTGGCGGAGCAAGAAACTCATGTCCCCAGTTGGTAAGCACCTCAAAACGAGATGAAATACCAGTAGAAGTCAGACCACCACTTTACATCCTTGAGCCCAAGTTGTCTTTGAAGAAGTCATTCAAGTCATCTTCATCCAGCACCAGACCAAGAGCAGTTGAAGATGGGAGGACGACGACGGATGAGAAAATGACAAACGTTAGCGAAGCGGTGCCGTCAGGTAGTCTGAAAAAACCCCGGGCTGCTGTTATTGCTTCCCGGTTCATCACCGACTTGAGAAGACCACTTAAACGACAAGTGGAGGTTGACGTGCCGGACGTTAAATGTGGAGTCGCCGTACAGTCTAGATATCGAAAGTGACTAAAATTGAGGAAGGGGTTTCGTGGAAGAAAATCTTGTTTATCGTAGTATTTACAAAGAGCAAAAAAATGGATTTTTCAATGCCAATTCCAGTCACCATAAGATATTCCATTTACACATACAAATACAACACCTCCATCCCATCAAATGTATCCTTTGAACGCTTTATGGCGTGTGAATAAATGGTTAGAGCATATGTAGATGAAATAGATGTTGGCATTTGATGGGTGTATATACGCAGAAGGTACAGCTGGAACTTAAGAACATTGATTTTTTATGAAGTTTGCAGTCCAACAGCTTTCCGTATGCATGATGATGACCTCTATTTCCTCCTGATAATGGGATTCCCACGGGTGACATAAACCCATATGTCTTTGACATTTATGATGTTTGCATTTGACTCGGACGAAGGAGCACATATATAAACTCTACTTCTACGGCTACAAGAAGGAATTTCTTTTCGACAAAAAATGCATTATGCAGTGAGAGTACTTTTCTCTCTCTCTCTCTAGAATGGTAATAAGTTAGCTTAATCGTATATAGCTCCTCGTAAAGAAACAAAAAAAAGTGTTTACTATTTTTAAAACATTGCGACTGTCTCAACAAAAGAGGCAAGGATCTGTTTCTGCGAAAGAAAAAAGGAAGTAGACATGAAAGAGAGGCGAAAAGTTAATAAGTCTTATCTCCAAGCTTGGTTGGATGGATATGGATGTGCACGCCCTGATACCCCTATAACACAAGAAGCATCATCCTTTTGAAAAAAGTATACTTGAAAGTCTTGAAACTGTTTGTGTTTATCCACTTGAAAGCAAAAAATGGTAAAGTTAACAAGTTTCATTCAACCTTTCCACAATTTGCCATTGTCAAGATTGGAATCTTTTTCCACGTACGCGTAAGGTCTAGCGTAATGCAATAATGCAGGATATTACAAAGAGATTCACGGACATGCACTCCATGCACCACCACCGCTATAATGCCATACCTGCATTACTTTTTATTTACAAACTACAAAAACATACATATCATATGTTTGAAATACTGCATCTCTCTCGCTCTCTGCCAGACACATTTGCTGTGTTTTCGGGATAAAGTCAGCTGAAGTAGAAAGATAAGAGCCCTAATAACGTCAGGTAGATGGTAGATTTCGTGCTTTTAAAGACCAAGCCTTATTTCTGCTACGACGTAATACGGGTGATATTAAATTGCAGAAACTGCATCTGCAACAACGTCACACTCACAATAATCTTCTCTGCAGAAGAATTCAGAAAAAAAACTGTTAAAACTGGTATATCTTGAGCCGATTCTCGTATATAGCAGCCCCATCATAAGATGCCAAAGTTGTTGCAGGTAGTTAGTTGTATAGGAAGGGGAACATTTAATGCTAAGCTGCCATTCAGGGTTGAGCACCGTGTTAGTGAGAGAGAGGATTTTCGTGAATGTGTTTTCATGTCTTGTAGCACCAGCACCAGCACCTCCTTCCTCAAAGACATACAAGAAGTGACTCAAACACATGTCTACTGTCTACCTGTTTTTTTCATACCTAACCATGCAAACCGACTGTAATCCTTAATCCTTAGTATTCACGCGAAGGCAAGGAGCACTGGCATAGATATTTTGAATAATAACCTCAAAACCTGAATAAAAGAAGTATGAACACAAAGCATAAGATTTTTGTTTTCTTATTAAGCCTGTTATGCACCTCCGTCAAGACAATGGTGGATGAATGAAATATTTATATAATGCACAATATACTACCTAATACCTAATACTAACATACTTCGTATAAGAAGATTATAACATTGTCACGTTTTATGATTTCTCAAAAAAAATATGTATGTGGATACGACCATCGACCATTGTAGGTTTGCAAAAAAAAGTACCGTTCTTTCTACCTGACTTTTTTTTTCTTCTTCTCCTCTCGCTTGTCATGAATCTGTCTGGTGGTAAACCTCACTTTGGCAAAGAGCTGAGATGCGATAGGGAGGAAAATCCGTCAATATTATCCCATCCCAAATATTTTTATAGGAGCTCCTACTTCGCACCTTGCAAACTGTGCAAAATAATATTTACGACAAGGTTTATAGAGCCGCCGTCGACGTGCCGGAGCTAATAGTAAACCGCACAAGCTATAATAGTAGTGGGGCACGAACGACGACGACAAACCGTGTGTTTAAAATAGAATTATGAGTGGAACTAAAATTCGTTACAGTGAATCCGGGCACAGTGGCCCTCCTGTAGAGCCTCACTATGAGGATAGGTACCTACACATTTTCGAATTTGAAAAATATGATCATACCAAGTGGCACGATTGGATGCACCGGAACTGGGATGTGAGCTTGTATGCTTCCGGGATCTACGTGGGGCTCATCTTCCTCGGCCAGTTTTTAATGAGGGATAGACAGCCCTTTGAGGTACGAAGGGCCCTTCTCCTGTGGAATATTCTTCTCGCTACGTTTTCCGCAGTGGGATTCTCCAGATCAATCCCCGAGCTTTGGTACGAGTGGACTGTGCCGGAGAAGGGGGGATTACAGCGTTCTGTGTGTTTTGCGTAAGTTGAGATAATAAATAGTATATATATAGCAGTGAATAAAATGTAAATTACTTTTTACTGGAGGGAAAGGCGCGTAGAATATACCTTTACATGGGCTAATAAAGTAGCAGAAATAAAGTAGTTTTCCAGGCAAGTTGGACAAGTTCAGTGGGCCACCAGCGAGTCACCGCAAGGTCAAATATTCATCATTTCAGTAATACCAGCAAAGGTTTTTTGATCCGATTTGTGTACTAAATGCGGAAAATATATATATGTATACATCATTAAATTGCTGATCCTTCAAAGAGATGATTAATCATTTCATCATCTAAACAACCTGTCTGGCAGGTCCCAAGTTCACGCATTATTATCATTAGGTTCAAGCGCTGTTTTTTACGTAGTTCACTATTTCCAAGTTTAGTTAGGTTAGTTAGCTACTCGCCC
>JAANSN010003836.1:0-17061 GCA_036850665.1 Dicranocentrus wangi | reverse complement strand
GGATTTTGAAATCGTTAATTAGTGATTTTTCAGTTGTCACAAATATTCACCAATAAAAAAGTTCAAAAACTTTATAAAGGACAATCCCGCACTCCTTACTTCTACCTTTGAAAGGTTTATTAGTTCTTGAATTGTCTATGAATTAGGGAGCTCATCTTATCTTACCGCTTGCTTACTTAAATATCAATTTGCAGGAGTTATTGTTACCACACCATACGTTTGAAACCTGCCTGAAGCACGGATTAAAAGCGGATACAACAAATCCTTGGTCGTAGTTTAGTGTTAAACAGGATTATTGTGCCTACTGCCCAGCCTGCCAGCCTTCTATGTGCTATTACTTACTTCTTACCCATGCTACTCACCATACTTTATAAAAACTAGTGGTTTGCTTAGTTAGAGTGAGAGTTTCGGTAAGTTCAATAACGTAACTATCGTAGCATTCTAGCTTCAATCGAAGGGACCAACCGCAAATTACGTTGCGGAGAAAAGACTAGCCTATGTCTATCAGCACGGCTCAGCGCACCAAGGCTGCTAATTTCAATTTTGGAATCTATTCTTTTCGCATAAAACCCTTGGTTGATTCGGTAGTTAGTTAGGTTTTTCATAATTCATCATCCACCTCCTAACCTCCTTCAAGTAAAAACTTTTACACAATACTTCCGCCTCGTCATCAAGTCATCACTCATCACTGTCAATTATCATATTATCTTTAATATGTATGGTTTGATCGCAAATCGTCAAATAGGGGATGACGAAGCAGTTTGTACCGCTACAGAATCGTAGTGTTTGCTTGCAGTGACTGAAATTTGAATTTATTTAGGAACGTTATTCACGAATTATACCATGTGTCATCGATTCAACTTAAAACCAAGAGTTTACGAATTAGCAGTATGCTCGCTCCTACATACAAAAAGATGTAGCAACTTTTTTAACATTGGTTAACAAACTAAACCCTTACCTTGTTATGTGCCTTCATAAATGTCATGGTTGATGTGAGCCAACAGTATACACCCAGTCAGTCAGTCAACTCGAGAAGTGAAACGCAGACATATTCACCCACTATATGTTTGTTACGTATACGTACATCGTAAAAACACCACGTAAAAAATTTAATACCCCCATTACATTGCGCTTTACCATTCATTTTGATATATGAAGCCGACTCGGTTTTTTTTTGTTGCGTTATGACCATCTTGCAAAAAGAAGCGTTTTGAGAAAGGGTTATGATAATAGTTTTAGTCGAGATGGAGGTGCTGCTGCTGGTGCTTTTGCATCAGTAATAAGATTAAATGGTGCATCTTGTGCTGCACCACACCACATCCCTAAAGCATACCTTTGTGGCATTCGAAAACGAATTTCATCAGAGAGTGGCAATGCAAGGTAGTGAATGGTATATATTGGTATATATATGTATCTGCTGCATCAATCAGTAAATTTAATATTGCAGCACCATCCACAGACTTTACTACTGACCCAGATTTACACCTCCAACTTTATGTGCAGCGTGCAGCAGGCATGCTTATGGTTTGGTAAACCTGAGAGGGATTGTGATTCTTAGTGGTTTACTGCTCATTCGCTCACTATTTACTCGCTAGCGTGCTCTCAGTTTTTTTAACAAACTTATTATGCATTGTTTTTCTCTCATTCAGCATCTTACACTAAATATCGCAACAATGGATTTGACTACTGCATCTCCTCATCATGCTACCATGAGAAATTCGTATATATGCATGCATGTACGCGTCAAAAACACACATCATAGTTTGGATACATTGTATATTTTTGTTTACATTTGCATGTAAGTATAAGTTAATGTAAAGTTAAGTTACTGACAATCATTGTTGGAAGCACTGGCACATTTGAAACGCTAAGGCACAGAGTGTGTCAGTGTGAAACCATATGGCATCATTCATTTCCTTGTAAAAATAAATGAAAAAACACGCAATGTACTGTAATGCAATCTTCAAATCTTCACGTACTTAAGTAGGTACGCGTACGTATGTATATAACGTGACTACTTTTTTCAGCAGTGTGGCTGCTGTATCCCTTATGCACTGTACACCAATCATGAAATTTTGGTTACCTTAAACTTTAAGGCACATCGCTATCTCGCTGACGTTTTGAGATAAACGCTACGAGAAACATTTCATGCATTAATTTTCGCAGATGATATGTGCATGCAGCAGGAATAGTCTGTAATGATAACGTATATAGTTAATACATGACAGAGGATAAAACTACGTTGGGTACTATACTAGCAGCACTAAACGGCGAAAAGGTTTTCTCTTTCATTCTCATCCAACAATGGATCCCTAGCGCCTGACCCAACTGTGATCATTTGTCTTTCTCACAAATGTCTCCCCTAAAAAGTCGCAAATGATGGTGTGGTGAGCGATCATCATGATTTGAGTAGTAAAACAGATTTTGTCCCCTCTGCCAAGATTATTGATGTCTGTCGAAATCGAAAAACCCATTCGAATCTTAATGTTTCCACTTTTCTTTTTGAGTTGAAAGTTGAGCTTAGTTTAAAAGTGAATCTGTGAAGTTGTGAATTATTCAGATCAGCTTTGCTGATCAAAACAAGACGTTCTAGTTCGATTAGGTTCTCGATAGCGTTGGTCTATCCTAGGTGGCACTATGGAGGCGCAATTTCTGTCGGGGTCTCTGTCACCCGCCATGTGCAGAAATCGGTACTGTTACAACAGCAGTAATCGATATGACTGGAAGTGGATGGTGTCAAAACTCATGTTAGTATTTCTCTTGGTTGTCAGTTGTGAAGTGGACTTAAGCTATGCGGGGAAAATTTTGATAGTTCATCCTATGTACACAGGTTCTCACGTTTTGACATTGAGAACTGTTGCCGAATCGTTGACTCAAAAGGGTCACCAGATTCATATTGTGAGGTGGAGGGATGAGCATAGTTTTCCTACTGTGAATAACCCTAACATTACAGAGACTTTGCTAAGTGTTGACAACTCAGATGGAAAGTGGACATTTTTGACCAAAGAGAAGGATGCTGCCTTCAAGGTAATCATGCCATGTATATTAACGTCTTGTAACATTGAAATTGGATCCGAAACCTTCGAACCAAAATTGGTTTTAGTTATTGTAAACAATGTTTAATCATCTAGGTACCATTCGATATACTCTGGAACTCTGGACTAACGTACAAGTCAGTTCTGGAAACGGCTGGGGAAGCGTTTCCACTCCTCCAAAAGCACTGCGACGACTTACTCAGCAACAAAGAGCTCATAAGTCAGTTAAAGGAAGAAAAGTACGACGTGGCCATAATTGATGTGCTTTACAATGAGTGTGGACTTGCTTTATTGCACCATCTTAAAGTGCCTGCGGTTGGCTACTGGGCTTTCCCATTTTCCTCCGGGGAAGCTGACTGGACCACAGCGTTTCTGCCTGCGTCCCACGTGCCCGCGTTCATGTCTCGTCTAACACACGAAATGACATTTACGGAGAGGATTTACAATGTCATGATGAAACTTGGAAGTCATTTTATGGTGTGGTTGCAATGTTGGCATATTAATCAGTCCCTGCAGAAGTACCTTCCAGATTCACCCCATCCGTATGACTTGCTGAAGGATATGAATGGGATGTTGATTAATACTGATTATGTTCTGGATTACCCCAGACTGCTTCCTCCAACTTTTATTAATGTTGGTGGAATGCAGATTCGCGAGACTAAACCACTTCCAAAAGTATGAAATGATAACAAACTTTGATTGCTATGTACACTTTATGCCTGTTAATTGAAAAATGGTTTTACTTATTCCGAATCGTTTATAATATTTAGGATATAGAGGACTGGATGGAGAGCTCAGGGGAGCATGGTGTGGTTTTGGTCACAATGGGTTTCATCTTTAAACCTCAAGTTGTTCCAAAGAGACTAGTCAACGCATACATGGAAGCCTTCAGCCGTCTTCCACAGAAGTTCCTTGTCAAGTTTGAAGGACCATTTGATTTCGTACCACCAAATGTTAAAGTATTGGATTGGATTCCACAGCAGGATGTTCTAGGTAAGAAGAATATTATGCCTATGTCTATGCCTACCAATTTTAATATTACCGTTAGTTAGTAAGGACTTAAGATGGGAATTCAATGTCGTTTAATTTACAGCACACCCAAAAACCAAAGTGTTTGTAACTCACTGCGGCCTTCACGGTGTAATGGAAGCTATTTATTTTGGTATACCAATGGTCGGCATGCCCATCTTCATTGACCAAGGTGACGCTTTGATCAAAATGAAAGAGAAAGGGATAGCAGTTGGCTTCAATAAGGATACGGCCACTGCTGACGAAATTCACTCCCTCATTTCCGAAGTATTGACTAATTCCACATACAAGGAAAACATTGACAAACTATCTTTCCTTATGAGGGACGTTAAGGAAGCCCCTCTCGAACGAGTTATCAATTTCATCGAATACATTATGCGTCACAAGGGAGCTGAGCATTTGAAACTTAGTAGTCGTCATTTATCCTTTGTTCAATATTTCTGTCTGGACATTATTGCCTTCTTTACCAGCATTGTTGCAGCAATCGTCGTAGTGCAATTGGTTGTCCTTTGGTGCTCACTCAAATTCGGATGGCCAGTGGTGAAACCACGAGTGATGGAGGTTATTGGGAAACTTCATGAAAAACTGAATGAGTCCAAATACAAGGACAAGGTAGATGACCTCCTTGCCAAATATCATCAAGTAATGGCAAAGATAAAAGGGTTCCAAGCTTGCGCCAGGGAATCCATTCGTCGTCATTCTGCACTCGTTAAGGACTTGAAAGACTGCATGCTTAACAAAAAGTTGACAGGGGATGGTGAGACGGACGATGCGCAAATAATTACAACTCCGATTGGAAGGGTAGCAGATCTTGTCTCCAGATTTTCCAGCGCTGCTGCACCCACAGATGATAAGAAACGGTTGTAGAGAGCAGGTTTCAAGTAGAGTTTATTTTATAAGGATTTCAGCTTCCCCTTGTCCCATGTTCATAGGTACTTAAATATATGTGATAGTGAAAATGTAATAAGAGCCTAATATATTATGAGTTGATGAAGATCGCTTTGGACTTTATACTTGTTCCAAGGGGGGATAGTAGCTCCAGCTCCTTCAATTACTTATGTGTTTGTCATATAATGCAATGACCAAAGCGTATTATTAGGGTACGTTGTATGATTGTGTGCTGCATCCTCAAGTCTAAATATATTTTTTCAATCTCCGTTTGTTGTATTACCTTAAATCAGGTTGTAACAAACGTGTGCTGATGATATACATTAATGTAAATGGAAATGTATTTATAGTCATTAATAGTTTATGTAAAAATGGATACTGGATATATTTAAATCTGATATACCTTACCTTCAAACTTGCTATAACCTGTCCTTGCACAAACCAAAACCCATGAATGAAGCACACAGCTTCCGTATTGTAAATTATTTATTGCACTTTTCAGAATTTAGCGTAGTAGCCATATGTAATGAAAATGTATTGTATTTCAAGTATTTCTACAACTCCTCGTTTTGGTACTTGCTAATGACCCCTAAAAATATGTGTATAATAATAATGTCTGTTTTAGCATCGAAGGGACACTTCGTTAAAATGAACAAAAAATATTGTGTACCTCGTGCAACATAATACGCCATTTCAAATGAGTTTTGTGCGTCGACCAGCAAGAACAAGCAAATAAAAGTTAGTTTAAAAGTTTAAAAGGCAGACCGTTTGCGAGTATTATAACTTATCATTCGACAATGCTCATGATTATAATGTGCACATAAAGGAGTAGACTATATTTCCTCCACGGTGTACATACAAAAGTCCATACTTAATTTGGAACAATTACAATAATATGAACGAATGAATCCCTAATACTTATCCCTGGATTTATATCCCCCTCACTCACTTTGGGGGATGGAGTGTGTCAGTAAGAAAGTATCCAACCTTCATGATCTTACACATTGCATTTCTCAAATGGCGATATCCTGCTGCCTTCACGCACAACAAAAATACGTGCAGCACATAAAACATTGCAAATTAATTATTTATTTTGCATTCCAGGATTTCGAGTGCCAGCCATATTACATAATATTGGATGCATGACATGCATAAAGGTTAGGCTTGAATTTCTTGATTACACGTATTTCTACTCCCCTACCCTAGTACTTTCCAGGATAGTACAATAGTAATTATTATTATTAATTTGCCTTTGTGAAGTGAAATGTCGGTGTGTTTGGGTCGAGGGAACGGGATTACATGAAAATTAAATGATTATAAAAGAATGTATTTTGTACCACGGCGAATGACGCATGCCAAATTACGTTGAATAAATTCTGCTACTTGGAGAGTTTTACGGGCAGAAAATTTTATAAAGAAAATTTATTAATGGACGGTTTAAATTTCAAATATATGTACTACTATTTTTTAGGTCAACTAGTTCCAGGAAGTTTATTCATTTACTCACAAGATTCTTATAAAGGTGTGTGCTATTAAAGGTTTTATTTGATTGATAATAATTCCGTACACATAAACAGGTATATTGTAAACGTTCTACAGTTAGTTATTAGTAACGCCAATTAATAGAAGTCGAGGAACAAACTAATCGGTTGAAATTAAAACAACATAATATAAATATTTGTTTTGCATGTACACACTTATAACGTCATCGTCGCCAAAATTCATTTGTTTGTCAAACATTGTTGCTGCATCAAGGTTTAGATCGTAAATGTAGTGTATTCCTAATCAATATGGTTAAATAAAGGTGTGGAATCGATAACATCTAATCATAGGATTCTTAAGGAACGCTAAAAATATGATAAGCTCACTTTTCGGCATTGAAAGATCATATAAAGGAATTAAATGACAAGGATTTTCATTTGATTGAACTCCCGAAATGTTCTTTGTAAGAAATAAAGCACCAAGTGATATTATTATTATTATTTTAATGTAGAAAGTTGCTTTAAGGCAAATCGGTTGGGCTTAAAAATTAACATCTTTCCGGATAGCAAGCATATATTGACGTTTTGTAATTTTGTTCTAAATATTATCGATTATTAAAGTAGTTGTGGAAGTGCGTACCTATATGCATAATATATACAAAACGTAATAATGTGACTCGCGAAAAATTGTACTTGCAATTTTCAGACCAGTCTGTGAAGTTATAGCTTACAAGTTCACCAATGCTGCAAGTTGCAATAGTTTGTGAATTATCTAATATTTATGTAGGTATACACACTCGTACATATTTTATTGTTTCATCTCTTGGTCTAAACGTTGCTTATGTTCAATATTTTTGCGCACCTCCAGGGTAGTATGCTGGCTGCTGTCCATAAGGTTGTTGAGGGGGGTAAGGTGGGGCAGTAGCTGCATTATATGGTGGAGGTGGGTAGCCCATTCCTGGTGGTGGGGCTTGTTGATATTGCATTCCTGGTGGTGGTGGTCCTTGTTGATATTGTTGTGGATAAGGGCCTGGTGGCGGCCCACCTGGTGCATACGGTCCCTGCGGATATCCTCCAGGTCCAGGAGGATAGTAAGCGCCTTGTTGTGGCTGATAGACTATTGGAGGTTGCTGCTGTATTACGGTGGTGCCTCGACCGCTATTTTTATCCGCTGTTTTAATTAATATGAAATATTCAATGGGTTCATTATTTCATTAGTTTGAATATAGAGAAATAATTGTTTAAAAGAGGATTGCAAACAAAATATTACAACATGCTAAATAGCATAATTATATCATTTTTTACACTTACTGCAGCAGGAACAGCAAAGGTACAAACAACCAGCGCATAAAGCGCATTCAATCATGTCCTCCAAGTCCAAACACATAATGTCAGATTTATAGGCTAACAATTAATTTCAGTTTAAATATATAAGTCCACTCCGACCAAAATGATCACTCGTAAGTTCCCGTGAAAAAGTTATAAAATAACGACACGGAAGTAGGCACACTTGAATTCCACTGCTCCTTTACGATTACTTTTTTAATTATGTATGTTGCTAGCTGCTATAAAGCTGCTTCTTGTACGTGTAAAATGCGTTTTTAACTTGTTGAGAAAATGTGAAAGGATGCAAAGTTCGTTTGTCTATTTGGTCGTGTCATAACTGGAGACAGGATAGTTTGCTTGAAGGATAAATGACGAATATGTCTGTATTTTGTATTACTTTTTACCTTCGTTCGTTATAGATGTGACAATATTCTTAGCATAATCCTCTGTATACGCCACAATTGTTACAGACTTACTCTACTTCCTTAATAAATGTGATGTGGTGAGGTTGGCTCTCGCCTTTATTACTCTTGTTATGAATTTCAATTTAATTTACCATGTTGTGTGAATATATGAATCATCCTAGGCTTCACTATAATATTATTGTTCAAGGTAAACCATATTACCATTGCTCGTAACAAGCGACTTTTTTTAGAGAAGTACCATCTGATATAATGCCGATTCGTACTGTGTGAAGCAGAACTAGGATAAAAAAATACGTTAAGTTGTAAGTGAAGACGTAGGAGGAATTTGAGGATGAGAATAAAATACCTGCCGTATTCTAGGAGGTATTTAGTATTTACGTGTATGTACTATGTTCGTGTAACATGTATGTGTACTACCACAGAAAAAAATATTACAAACGCAAGCTAGCTCGCGGGCTACGTACAGGATAGGCTTCTTTGTAATGCAAAATGCAATATTGAGCTCATTCTTTGTCAAAACAAATTAGTGTGCTGCAGACATTTGTGTTACAAAAATGCATGCGTCACTGGATATGAACTATGCATTATCGATGGTCCCACACGATGAGTCCTAGTTGACTTCGTTAATACGCTGTTGGTGAGCATATGATTATGCCAGAAAAAGTGTAATTATATTATGATAGCGTCATTGTCAATAGAAATCACAAGTCACAAGACTTGATTTTATAGCAAGAGAACCAGCCCGGGTTGATTGATTGATGCAGCAGTTGCACAGCACACATCGATGTTGGCATTTGGAATGACAATTTACTGAATTGAATTGATATTGTATGGGGTATGTTTGAAAATGGTCATACATAAATCAACTTGGGTATATGCATGATATTAGAATTAACAATTCAACAAACGACTTAAACATTTATTTTGAACTTAAACTGAACATAACATAAACGGCAATATACGTGTAGGAGAAGAGTAGATATAGATTGGTAGAATACACTGAATACACTTTTGATATGAATGTCTTTTACATTAATATTTCATTGCGAATTTTATGCCAACCTGTATGATTCTGCGTTTGTCCCTAGCTTGACAACAATTTAGTATGTAATGGCAATGATGATGGGTTATAATAGATGATAACTAATTGTAAGTGAAATTATGCTGTAGTGGGGAAGTCTTAAAAACAAGCCATGTTTGTTTTCTCAACATGTACAATGTAAACACTTATTAATTAGTCATATTCCAATCTTGGCTTGGTTTCATGCATGCATTGCACACTACAACACTGAATGATGTAAGCAGATGGGCAGAATACATTTACATAACACTATTTCAAACTTCTACTAATGCAGCCTTGATTTTGAGATTTTTAGTGTATGTTATATGCTTCCACTTTTCAGTACACATACTAAATAGGTTTGCCAAAGAAAATGGTTGCAAACTACCAAATTACAACAAATAGCCTCTATTTTCTTTGCTTGCATGATATTAAATTATACGACCACCTGCACCTGGCCACGTTTCCCCAGGAAAGGGCTTAAGAGAAAGCGTATACAAGTAGACAGATATCTACGTAAAAAGTAAATGAGTAAAAGCTACAGTAAATCATTCAGAGAAAAGTTTGAGGTAAAGTTTGAGAAGCTGAAAAACGATTAGAAAAAGTTTTAATGCTTATTGAACACTCTTACGATTAGTTTTAGCATAACGAAATATGTATCAGAAGCGAAGCGACGGTGTCGAAGAACTGTGGTTTCCGTATTTTTGCACAGTTTATAGATTCTACGCTCACATCTCCATCCCCCAAATTACTGTATAGTATACTGAATTTGAATTTGAAAACAATCCTGAAAATGGACCAAAAGTTAAAATACCTACACACAAGTTTACACAAAGTACATACGCAACAGAAAGGAATGAATCCGCTGCATAGTGCATTCGTATTTGCTTGCCCTGTTCGCTGTAACATTGCTGTGAGCCCAAGCTCAAGCTTTCAGTCCGTCCGTATTCGTTTCATTTGTATTTTAGTGATTTAGTGATATAGTACATGTGTGTGCTGTGCCGTGTTCCAAAGTTCCATTCCAAAATTCCAATGCAAATGCAATGCCTTTATGTCTGTCTTGTCTGCAGTGTCTGCACCTTTTCTCACTCTCGGCTCTCATATCGTCATCATCTGTTTTGTCTGTTTACCGTGCTTTTGTGTTCTTCGTCGTGGACAGAAAATGTGTGAGTAAAGTGTGAAACATAATAATATCAGAGGTTGTTCAGGTTGTTTGTGTTGTGAGTTGTGATTGTAACTTTAATCTTAAAGAGTCAATCGCAATCGAATTTTATTTAAACGATAACCGATTCATTTGTATCCTTGTTCTTACAATACATCAATTGGCAAATGAGAGGGTGGCAAGTGGCCAGGCTGGTTAAATGATTAAAAAGTCTGATATTTCCTAGTAGCACCGACGTACCCAGTCAGAAACAGAAACAGAAAGAAAGCATTAATTAATTCGAAACTGTAAACCTCGGTATAAAGCAGACACACCTATTATATCAAATATTTGTCGGGTAAAAAGATATCCTTGCTCACTCACTTTCTTTCTCTCAAGAGCAGCAGGCCTGATTGATTGTGAGTTGAATACGCTTGGAAAACAAAAATGATGACATGGACATGATGGCAAGGCAAGATTGAAGAGGAGTTTATTGACGATGAGATCATTTTCATGTGACTTTGTTTTTTGTAGCACATTACAATCTCACACAATGTGTGCGTGTGTGCACTTGTGTGCATGAAACGTACTCATCATCATTGAGCATTTTATTATTTTTTACGTGTGTCCTCCTCACAGCCTCTCGCAGCCAGTTAATTACGTGGATTATAATACTATAATATAACCCATGCCCCATGCCCTCCTGATGAGTACATTATGATGAGTGTTCGTTTGTGTTGAATAACTCGCAACGCAACCATCATCCTCTCCCGTATTACTCTCGTATAAAGTACGGAATACTATTATTTTAATGTTTTGTCAAGCCTGAATGGATCGGGGGAATTGTGAATTGTGTGCTATATGATGTCTCTCTGGAATGGATAAACACCAGTTTAGCCTTTTCATTGTGTTGTATTGTGTTCTATCTATATGATGTGTGTGTAGTAATGTGATACAATAAAAATACGCAATACCAGATCCAAGTCGTCGTGTCCTGTCTGTCATGTGAATGCGGTGAAGCCAAGGGAATTGACATTGTCATTTCACCTGCATTGTTTTTATGTTTGTTCATCGTTGGAAACGTTGGAATACCTCTAATACCTGGAATAGCTATAATTAAAACGTCATAATTAAATTGACGTCTCTTGTAAAATTCTCGGAAGCTAGTCAGCTGAGGAGGAATATTTTGGGTATAGTGTCGAGTGTATTGGCTGGCGTATTGAACTTGAACTTGCATCCCATGCCGTTAATGAAGTTATATCTTAAGGTATTTAGCATATTTTTGAAACGCTTTTAGCTGGCTGGAAGCTTTGATTGTGCATGTGCATAACATCTTTCTTTAATCTGACCATGGAATGTTTTGTTTCGCGTTAGATTTAAAGATGGATAAAAGGCCGCTAGTTGGAGATCAGCCACCACCGTATCCTGGAGAACCTAAGGCGTATCAACCACCTTCCTCAGCAGTTCCTGCTGGCGCAGGTCATTATAGCCAGTATGAGCAACCTCCTCCGTATTATAACAATTCGTTTGCACCACCTCCTGCTGGCTGGACGCCATCGGGTCCACCACCACCTCCACCAAATTACGGCGCAACAATTGTGGTGGAACCAGTGACGGTAAAGATTTGAAATATAATTTAGCAATCAAAACTTAGACGTCTTTGAATTGTTGATTTCTTATGTGCATTTTTGCTGGTTTGCAGGTCCCTCCGACGCAGAGTAAGTAAGGAATAGCTGTTCGGGTGTAAAGAATAGCTTACAGTTTTCGTTTTTCTTTCTCTTTCCCCAATTTCCGAATTAAATTGCAAGCACTGCAGCAAGCTGCAGTTGTCTGCTCTTTAAAAATCGTATGAAACATTTCTATGGCGTAAAGAATAGCTTACAGTTTTCGTTTTTCTTTCTCTTTCCCCAATTTCCGAATTAAATTGCAAGCACTGCAGCAAGCTGCAGTTGTCTGCTCTTTAAAAATCGTATGAAACATTGCTAAAATAATTTATTGTTAATTTATAGTTATAATTGTTGGTGGATGCCCTTCCTGCCGCGTGCGTTCTATTTTACTATCACTTAATTTAATAATAATTTATTATACTTTCGATAAACACCAACTAAATATTGTGTTTGATTATTTTACCTACAGGTTGGAGTTTTGGAAGATAGTTACAACTGTCTTGGAGTTCTCTGCGCCATTCTTTTCTTTCCCATTGGAGTTTTGTGTTGCTTGTTATGTCGAGAAAAAAGATGCAGCAATTGCGGAGCAGTTTTTTAATTCTTTGCCAGTTAAGACGACTTAAGTTTGCCGTTTTCTTTGCCCAGTTAATCTTGTATCGTTTTAAAGAACATTTACTGGTCTATAGTCAAAGTATTGTTTTAATTAGCTAAAGCTAAACTATTTCATTTCGCATATTTTATAAAAGTCAATTCTATCTGAAACACAACCACTATTTCAATATCCGTGTACCGTACAGAGATATCTATATTATGCGGTATAGCTATACTAGTAATATGTATATTGTAGGCACGAAAGCTTAGGACCCGAAATTTAAATTTTATTCGGCAAACAATTAACGAAGTGATAAAGTAATTTCATACATATCTTTGTAACTGATCAGTGCATTATAGTTATTAGTTATATTGACAAATTGCAAAAGTTGTCGTAAGGTGGTACTTATAAATATAATTTATTCGTGATACGATATAAACAATATGCAAAGGAATAAAATATTCGCTATAAACAACTTGTTTAGGTTATGTTCACGTTTTTTACTAATAGTTTGGACACGAAGAATTTCCAATTGTTTAAAAATATGAATTTTCCAATTACAGTTTATATTGTAAGTTAAGAATTCGAGCGTGTAACCTAGAATTTACGCGCTTGGATATGCACGAAGACCTTTTCACAAACAGGCTATTCATTTCAAATGAGGTTTTCATTGTGCTTGGTATGCGAAATTATAAGAGGATATTAACGGCGGTCTTTGAGGAGCAGGAGGTGGAGGCTTAATGACAGCAGCGTACAAAATAATTATCGGAGGTGGTTCTGTTGTCGTAGTTGTTGTCGTAGTGGGATAATCGTATCCAAATCTTGACTTCGCTGCAATCAAATTTTGTACCCAAGGGGGAGGCAGAGCATCTATAAAATAAAAGGATTGATTGCCTAGTCTGAAGGACCTGTTGAATACATACAAAAGTTTAAGGGATTTAAAAATGTGTGTTACCTGATGGTGACAGCATCATAAAGGTAGCAACGACAATGAGATTAATGACGGTTCCACAAACCAAAACTCTCGCCATAATATTTTTTCATTTAAATTATACAAGGAATTGGAATACAAATACAACTCACAAGTGTAAATTCTCAACGTACGTGCGTTGTATTAGTTCTCGTCAATTGCCACTGTCCGCTGAGATACTAATGCTAGTAATGACAAACTGAAAATTTATCTTGATAGTGATGAATGTGATGATAGATGATTAAGGTAGCTTGAATACTTGTTTGGATTTCTGTTGAACATATCTGTTAGGTGCGTTTACACTCCCCTGCATGAAGTAATAACTAACTTGTATTATTTTTTATTACGACAAATATGGTGATAAATTGTCAGATGGATGAGTGTTTCTTTGGGGTTTATATGCTAGCATGCTTCGGATAGCTTCGTACAAGAATTTACTACATATATGTGGGCATTATATAGGTAATGATAACTGATGATCGGATTAATTGAAGGAATTATGTATATATTCGATATTCGTGAATTTAAATGTCTCACAATCCGATTAAAGTACCATAAGAGGACCAGCTTCTTTTATGTATTAATGCTACTGGAGAAAGTTTTGCAAACATTTCCATGATGTACGAATTGTGGTACATGATGAGTGTAATCTAATTTGGTTTTATATGAAAATCGAAATCCGAAGTTAGCTTTAATTGTCTGATTCTGGTCCGCAAGGCACTCAAGATATTTTTATTGATTAAAACTGCTCCACGAATTAACATTATAATAGATATTATTCATTTCACAAGCCAAAATGGCTCGTTTGTAGAAAAGCACAAAATGGAAAATGCACAAAAGTCAGAAACCATTCATTATTTTTATTGTTTGTACTTAGTTTAACCTAATTTCCACATTGGAATTGGAGGAAAGAATGGCATCATAGGATATGGGAGAGGTGCAAATGGTGGAAGAGGGGGGTATGCGTAAGGGTTAGGGGCAGGAGGGTACGAACCAGGCATGGCAGGTTGCGGTTGGGTAGTTTGTGGGGCAATTCCGTCAGTCGTTGCATCCCTTCTTTGCACGCCAGCAGTTGCAGATTGTTCATCAGGACCTGCTCCAGTTGCTGCACCTTGGGGCCCTGTCAACCATGGTGGAATTCCAGCCGCTGCTTTGGCAGCCTTCTTTGCCATTTGGGCTTGAAGTAGTTGCTGAATCCAGTCTGGGGGAGCAGCAGCATCTGGACTCGCTGCAGCTGGAGATCCCTTCTGTGCAATGATATTTTGGACAAATGGAGGAGGTCCAAGGGCCCATGGACCTACAGTTTGGTTGCCTACTGTTGGTGCAGGAGCAACAGGTGCTGGCTGGGATGAAGCTTGTGGTGCCGGAGCGTAATTTGCTGGTAACGTTGGGGCTTGTGGTGCCGGAGCGTAAATTGCTGGTAGCGCAGGGGCTTGTGGTGCCGGAGCGTAATTTGCTGGTAACGCAGGAGCTTGTGGTGCTGGTGGAGCGGCTGCGTTGAGCTATGAGTGAAAAATTATTAGGATGTGAGAACTCAAATAACACAGTGTGGACTTCTCATATTCAACGGTTATATGTTAGTATACAGTTTTATTCATCGTTTCATATGTCATAGTCAGCAAAGTTTGATATTCAAAACATAATCTAAAATATAATGACTGTTTGCTTCAGTAGTATGGAGCGGTTGGTACCTGTGGTTGTGGCACTTGAGGTACTTGGGGCATAGAGTCAGCTAGTTGCTGAGCTGCAGCGGCTTCAGCTGCGGCTTGGGCTGCAGCAGCATTCTTGGCTGCAATTAGTTGCTGAACAAATGGAGGGGGTCCCATTACGATTCCTGGTGGCATAAATGGATTGCCTGCGGCCTTTGCAGCAAGAAGATCCTGGATGTATGATGGAGGCCCTAGAGAAGCGGGATCAGTAGGTTCGGGTTGAGGAGCTGGGGCAGGGGCTCCAAATGGCTTTCCTTTGGAGGCAATAATAGATTGGACGAATGGTGGTGGTCCCATTGCTCCAGGAAATCCTCCAGGGGCTCCTCCAGCTCCAGGTGGTCCCCCAGCGAATGGTTTCCCCTTTGAGGCAATAATAGATTGTACAAATGGTGGTGGTCCCATGGCTCCAGGAAATCCTCCAGGAGCACCTCCAGCACCAGCTGGTCCCCCTGCGAACGGTTTCCCCTTGGAAGCAATAATAGATTGGACGAATGGTGGTGGTCCCATTGCACCAGGAAACCCTCCAGGAGGACCTCCGACACCAGGTGGTGGTCCCATCATTGCATCTAAAGAAAGTGAAAAGGTTTTTTATGATCCCACCTAACCAGTTTCTGTCTGCAAAATGCCTGGTTTAAAGGATTTAAAGTTTGTTCCTTACCAGCCGTAATGGCCAACGCCGCAACAAGTATACAGCCGATTACCCTCATGATTAGATTAATGATGTGTCCCGATCCAAGATTTGAAACTGACTGAAGCCTTGTATCTCACCGGTATTTGTATTATATATACTAAAAAAAATTACCCATGTGAGCTGACAAAAGTCATTTGTTAGAATGAGTATGAGACATACCAGTAAGCTAAATATTATGTAGCCAGTTGATTCCAGTGCATTTCGTTAAATGACTTTTCCAGTCATGCCAATGCCATGCATCATGTAGCCACACACAAATCGGTACAACATAATATGAAACGTATGTTCGAAGACCTATGATCTACACATAATATTTCGTAAATACTGTATGATGAATGCTTAATTGGTTTTTGTACAGTCGGGTGCTATAAAATCTGAGAAGCAATTGGACACTCCATGTCCAGATCCGGTCCAAGTCATTATATTTATTTAAATATTTCCATCATCCTGCTGAGATCAGTAATGGCACTGCCCTGTGATCTCAACCTGAGGCAAACGTTCAAGTCCAATAACAGTTATGCACTTAAGATTTTACTAATGTGCAAGTGTTTCCTGGATTAAGAGGCAGATGTTGCCTTCTGCTGGCACGAGTGAATCATTTCGTTTATCATTTACCATCCGTAAAAACTGCTTTGATTTTAAGTTCACGGTACCGTAAAAAACATTAAACCTCGGATTGTCTTTAAGATATTGTTTATTAATCATCAGGTTCTGACATTCGTAGGGCACATGGATGAAAAAAATAGTCCCTAAAACATATCAAGCTTAAACGTAAAGTCACGCAAATATTATTAATACTACTCTTACTCAGATGTCGTGTTATTCAACTTTACTGACTGAATCATGGCAAAATTAATGTTATGTTGGGCACATGCAGGATATCGTGTTTCATATTGTATACATACTTACAATTTTATTAAGTTCTGTTTTGGAAGCATTTTAAAAACTTTGATTTGTTTAAAGTGGGTTTGGCTATACACATGTCATTTTGTTCCTCTTCCTCTACCATTTGTATTCATTTAGCCTGTCATCATTTGCACAATGGAA
>JAANSN010003835.1:0-17071 GCA_036850665.1 Dicranocentrus wangi | reverse complement strand
ACTTCCAGTTGGATTGGAGTTAATTAATTAATTGGAGTAGTTAGTTGTCAGTCATCTTTCTTGACCCAGTCTCACCTCACCACGGAGGAATCACATTGAAAAAGGGTATGCATTCCATCACCACTTTGTCATCATTTTTGGTTTTAATTGTCATTATGATTTGCAAGTCAGCTGCTGCCTCTCTGTCAGGCCAGGCAGAATATTAAATGGGTGAATGAATGGTACAGACAGACACGGACGGATGATAGCAAACAACTACACTTTTTTCACTTTTTGGACTGGACAATTGGACTTCAATTCAACTTTCAAAGTCATTCATTTTGATCTCTCCTCACCTCACCCTGAGACTAGATCTTTATTTTCGAAAATAAATGTGTATTTTCTTTCAGACATTTATACTCTCAATGTCTCTCATGTTGTTGAACTTGTCTTCTCCTTTATCAATGATTAACTAATTAATGAATGACACTTATTTGGTGAGTGCATTATCTATAATTTGAATATACTGATTTTTTTTCCAACAGGAGGATTATTATCGCTGATCGGTCAACATGTTTCTTACAAGATCTGAGTATGACAGAGGTGTAAACACCTTTTCTCCAGAAGGTCGTCTTTTCCAGGTGAACACATTCAATTCAATGAGCATCATTATAACCACAACTCGTCCGACTAATAACTTGAGTTGTATTATGTAATATGTGTAATTTAATTATTGTACAAGTTTGCACTTATATGTTTTCATTTTTGTGTTCGTTCGTAATATTTGTGGATTTTAGGTGGAATATGCAATTGAAGCTATTAAGNCACTTATATGTTTTCATTTTTGTGTTCGTTCGTAATATTTGTGGATTTTAGGTGGAATATGCAATTGAAGCTATTAAGTTGGGATCCACAGTAATTGGAATTTGCACCAGCGAAGGGGTAGTTTTAGTCGTGGAGAAGCGCATAACATCCCCTCTGATGGAGCCTTCCACAATCGAGAAAATCGCAGAAGTTGATAGGCACATAGGAGTAGCATGCAGTGGACTTACAGCGGATTCCAAGACCCTGATAGACCGAGCCAGGTTGGAGTGTCAAAACCACTGGTTTACATATAATGAGAAAATGTCAGTGGAATCTGTTTCCCAAGCTGTCAGTAACCTCGCAATTAAATTTGGTGACTCTGATGACGATGAGGGTGCAATGGTACGTGAAAATTGATACATGAACTACAGTCACGTCACACACGTCATTGTTTTTTGAGCCTTGAGGAATCTTACATGTGTTGATAAATCTATTTCCTTTTAATCCAAATATCAGAGTCGCCCATTTGGAGTAGCCCTTCTGTTTGCCGGTGTGGATGAAAAGGGCCCGCAGCTTTATCATATGGATCCCTCTGGAACGTATGTTCAGTATGATGCTAAAGCAATTGGATCAGGAAGTGAAGGAGCTCAACAAACTTTGGTTGAAATGTACAACAAGGTAATTTACAAACGAGAAGCTCTAATAAAGCTCTAATGGAACGTATGTCCAGTATGATGCTAAAGCAATTGGATCAGGAAGTGAAGGAGCTCAACAAACTTTGGTTGAAATGTACAACAAGGTAATTTACAAACGAGAAGCTCTAATAAAGCTCTAAGCAATTTTGTATGACTATTGTAAAGAAGTAATTGATATAAAACAACATTTTTATATATTCTTTTGTAGTCGATGAGTTTAAAAGAAGCAGTTAAAACATCTTTAACCATTCTGAAGCAAGTGATGGAAGAGAAACTTAATTCTACCAATGTGGAGGTTTCTGTTGTTACTCCAGGAGCCCACTTTCATATGTACAGCAAGGAAGAAGTTGAAGAAGCAATCAAGGATGTGGCGTAAACTACACAACAACAATGCTATCGATAAATGATAAGTTTATGATGGTAAAAGTATTTAAAGTCTACTACAGAAACATCCTGGCCATTTTATGATGGATATATACTTTTAAATTGCCGTTTATATGAATTTTTGTGTTTCGTTTTTTCAACTTAAATAAAAATGTATTACTAATATAAAAATATATCTTTGCGATACTGCAATTATGTACATTTGACATTTACACTTCAGCAGAGTATTCTTTGATTGTTTATTACCTATTTACTACCAATTCATACGTGTATACTAGGACTAGTGCCACCGTGCCAATTTTGTGTACATTTGAACTGTTATTGCATATACAGTATACACTGAAAACCACAACAAATTCACGAAATTGCAATACCCCATTCTGGTCTGGTTTACGACTTCCCCCAACCTCGTTTAAGTCCCCGCCCCATCCCCATGCGAGGGCTGTGCGAGGAAAGTAATTTGTAAAAGCAGTATTGCTTTGTAGAATTTAGTAGGAAATGCGTGCATAGATATTGTGTCAAAGATCAAATGCAGAAATAACTGTAGCATTATGTGGCGTGGTTGCATAAGCTTGCATTGAATTTAATTAACTTGAGGATTTACATTTACACTAAAAGCGTCCTGTTCTCAATGTTCCTCAATTTTTGCTCAAGTACGTAGGGGCTAAGCTAAGCGATGAACTTCAAACAAGCTTCAAAGATGTCCCACAATTTTCACAATTGAGCTTCTTTCCGTGCGTAAGTCATAACATAACTGCATTGCATTGTGCTATTATTGTGATTTCACTTGCCCTGAGGCTACAAGAATTATTTAGGACAAGGAAAGAACCTACATGCATAGTACAAAGATAGAAAACCTTTAGCAGGAAAGGAAAATGACTAAAAGTGACGTGGTGGTGTGTGCTGATGCTGATCAATTCATCGTCATATCTATCTAACGTGCATTATGCATGTTGACAGTAGAAATATAACTACCACAGAGCATAAAGATACTACCTCCTCCTTTGAAAAGACTTTTTGTTCCAACCGATGCGATTTTTAGGGTTGAGGAAAGCAAGCGCGTATTGTAGACATGAGTAAAAGAAGTAACATAATATGAAAACCCGTTGACCAAATGTTGCACTTACTTACATCATTTCATATTTTTTCTTTTAACAAAGCTTGTGTAGTAGAATCCCACTTTGTACCTGGAAAGCAAAGACAATGGGTAAAAATTACGTCGTTGAGTTGACGTGGTCCCGTTTTCCACGAATTTTCTAAACAGGAAGGGTTCAAGTTGTGTCTGGCTGGACTCCTCTGTAATATCTGCATGGATGAGTACATGTATGTACAACAATTTTTGTGCTCCTTCCTACGCCCATTCCCATTATATTGTTGAGATATAGCTTCACTCCTCTTTCACTTCATGTTCATAGGAGCTCATAGCTCATCATCAGCATGCTGAAAAATATTAAAACTCTTCTTTCCCATCCAGCAAAAACGAGCATATAGTCAGACTCATAGTAGCATTTAGAGGAAATATGAAATGAAAGGATGGAGAAGAGTGAGTCGCAAAGTACACAAAATTCTCTCTCTCTCTCTCGCTCGGGTTGATAACGAATATATTATTATGGACTTTTCTTCCTCCATCCACGTAAATAATACACTTCCTACCTAACTAAACTAAAACGAGGAGTATATTCATATTCTCCAATTCTCCTCTATTCTATCATTGTTTGATGGTTTGGTGGTACACACTCACCGCTTGGGCTAGATAGATGAATGAGGATGTGGATGATGCGTTGGTATTTCGTTGGGGTTTGGTGGGGTCCTCTCTCTCTCTCTCCTCTCTCTCTTTTCAACTGATTGTGATTATTAGGTAGAGAGAGAGAGAGCTTCTACTTCTTCTACACGCTATTTCATTTCATTTCATACCCTTTCCTTGTTTCGTTTCCCCTTCTCTCCCAGTTTCTCGTTTTTCTTTTACCAACCAAGCCATCCAGCCTCAATCCTCCATCCAACCAACCTACTTACCTCCACCACCAACTTACTTTTATAACATATGCACAAAAGCATCAGGTTCTCTCATCCTATTTCACCACCACCACCACCAGCAACGTTCCTTTGGACGTTGTTCCCGTTGTTGCCGTGTGTAATATGCTATAAAAAGAAAGGCTGAGCGAGAGAGGATGGGCATTTCAATGCAATGGAGCAAATGTGAAATAGAAAAAGTATCGAGTCGCGAGACCAGAAACTCTTCTTAAAACTATTTTTCCTTTTCACATCCAACCAAATCCAAATACTTTCAGTATCCCTCTATCTATCTGTTTTCATCATGGAGTGCACATTTTTTTTAGCTTGATGATATTACTACACGCTCAAGAAGATGATGATAATGATGGTCCCATCGTATGTGCCACCACTTACTGTTCACGGTCATAGTCATGGGCTGCATAGTAGTGCATAGTCCTTGGGTACGTTAAAGCTATATATTATAGTTTATAACTACCAACAAGCCAGCAAGCAACAGCGTTTTCCTTAAAAGTCAAAATAAAGAGAGAGAGAGAGAGAGAGAGAGAGAGAGAGAGAGAGAGAGAGACGAGAAATTTTACATCCAGCATGAGAGAAGAAGATAATATGGAATGGTTCCAATTCCAACTGTTGATACGCCAGTACATACTTCAGTAAGTATAAGTATTTGTTGCGTGTACAGTTTTTCCAAGTTTCGTTCCATTTCCTGTGGTTGATTACATCATGATGATTCGGGCTCAAGTTTCACTTGTGCTCAGGAAGGACTATAAGAGGAAAAGAAGACAGGAGCAGATACACACTTCCTACATTTTTAAAGGGATGAGGGATTCAGGGAAGGGTTCCCTTGCATTAGATGCTCGTGTATTTTACAGATGTACTACAACACAAGTTATATGCTTTACAAAAGTTCAGATGGAAATTATACACGTCTTTTCATATTCTATCCTCCGTCCACAGCAAATCATACACGACGACATTAAACTATAATAATTATTAAGATTTTTTCATTACTTCGTATTGCGCTTTGTCATTCTGGCATTGACACATTTATGCATCCGCCAAAACGACTAGAAAAACTTGGTTATAATAGTTAGTTGGTAGTTTGGTAGCATAGTACACAAAAGTATCTGTACAGAAAATGTAGATACGCGAGCGAGAGCGGACGCAAACACGTATAAATTCTTTGCACATTCTGTACTTCTCTTCTCCTTTCATATTTTTTCTGTTACACAATTTACTCTTTACTCCCTTCATCCCCAATTACGCCATTGGGTTATGCTACTGACTGCTGGTGGCTGCTGCTCAGCTCAATGCAATGCAAACTTGCTCGTTTGTAAGTACAAACTTGTGTGAAGAATGAGTGTACAATTATTTACGTGCGACATAACTGCAATCCCTTCTCTTTCATCCTTTGTGTGATATTAAGAGAGAGAGAGACAAGAAGTGGAGTTAGGTACCTATCTATTTGGAGTTTACTCTGTTCAATACACCTATACCTGCATGCAGGTATGCTTACAGAAAGCAATAAGATCCTTGCCGTCGATGCTCATTTCATCCAAGTAAAATGTAATCATATTTTTCAATGAACAGCCCGGTGCAATGCTACATTGGTCCATTTTCATTTATGATGCCAAGCTCTAAAAGTGGGAAAAGGATCGTGCCGCAAGCACGGGAGAATTTTATTTGCCACGCAATATAATTCTCCTTATTTTATGGTGCAATAAGTATCAAGAATTTTTATGGAATGGGGAATGGAATGGATGAAAAACTGCGGTTCAATACCAGTAAAAATATTTTATTGCACCTCGCAGTTAACCTTATAATCCCCAAATTCCAAGCCACCACATATTATATGTATACAATTGCAGATTTAGCAAATTTTATTACGCAACCTTCATCATGCGAAATAGTAGAAAAGGTTGTGTGTGTAGAAGATAGCGCGTTCGTAATTACTGAATAGACCTTTAACGGAAGAGTCGTTTAAACTTTCACTTCAACCAAATTGCTCCACTCACTCACTCTGATGCAAGTATCACACACAAAAATACTTATATGCATACAACACATGCATCCATTCAATCCATCCATATACCGTACAATAACTTGGTTGCTAGATCCGCCATTCTTCCCCACTTCACTCGATCAGCTCAGAAAGCAAAGCCTCCTCTCCTCTCGCTTCCACACCATCAGCATTCTAAATTCTATCCCCATTATATCATATTTACATTACCCACAAGCATTTCGACAGAAAAAAGTAATATTCTCTCTCTCTCTTTCCAAACGAACTTGGATTATGTGTGGAGGACTGCGTTGCTGCTGTGTGGACGTAGACAGAAAAACGAAAATTGGAAAGGATGAAATGAAAGGAAAAAGAGTGTTAGGTACTTTACCTCCAAAGCAGCATATTATATGCATCTCCCCTCCTCAATCCTCTCCTCTCCTCAGCCAGCTTTTCATCCTCATCCTCATCATTCTATTAGACACAATTTACTTTCATAAGTTGGATAAGTGAGGTTGTATATATATGCATAAAAAGTCTAGATAAGAAGGTGCATATGGTGGCGGTGGTGGCATACTCTAACTAACCCTCCTCAGTTTCTCACACTCTCCCATTCTATCTCTCTCTTTCTGTGTCCCCGACAATAGCATCAGGCAATAGACCCCTACTACTGCGTGGCAGCAAGGACTAAAAAGAGGTATAAAAAGCAAAAAAAAGCAATGGAATGGAATGAGCAACATTTTTATGAACAAGGCGAAAGACGAAATGAGAGAGAGAGAGAGAGAGTGAATGAGTGTGTGTTAGTAGAGTTGAAATTGAGAGAGCTCCTCTCTCCTTCTTCTACCTCTTCACTCTCCACCAGAGAGTAAAGGTATTCATGACACAACAACGCAACAGCAGCAAAACTCAACGAAAGTTGTTCAAATGCTCTTCGACGAACCATATTTGCTTCCTTTTTTCATCTGCTGCTCCTCTAAACGGTTTCTCCATAATAGCATCTCTCTCTCTCTCACTCTTACTCTTACTTACACACTTTCGTGTACTTACTACCACCACCACTGAGGACGACGAGGTTGCTTTTTGTTATAGACATTGAACAGAGGACGACGGAGTGAGTAGTTAGTTGGTGGAGGTGGTGGCAGGCTCCACAGCAAGCAAGGCAAAGGCGAAGAAAATGAAAAAAGTTTTTTTTATTCTTTCTGCTGCTGTTGCATGTTGTTGTAGTTGTAGGTAGGTAGGTATATGGTATGGGAATTTGGGTTATGTGAACGAAACGATCGAGTGTTGCAAGAAGCATCTATAAAAGTCGTTACTATATCCCCATCACATAACGCTACATGTGCAGTCTGCTACTCATGCATAGCTGCAAACGGCAAAGTGAATGTACTAACTAACTCTAATGTTGTGTATTACCTATACAGCATCACTCAGGCAGGCAGACCTTCTTTTTTCTCTTTTACTCTTTCCAACTTACCTCGTGTAAGTAAGTATTCCCGTACTGAAGGAATATATGTGCTCAACAACATCATCATCATATCATTCAATTCCCAAACACAACAAACGCAAGCCACCCTTTTGCATTATAGTGCACAGCAGAGCAAACTTTATCCTTGTGTTAAATACATGAGTTTAGATGCTTGCTTATATGTATGTACATATAATATGTTATTTACACTGCTCGAACAGCTCTTCCTTTCCGTTCCTTATCCTTTTTTCGCTTCCTGTGCTTTGTGCTCTCGCTGCTCCTTCTCCGTCCATCCACTCCAATACCATGCACCACAGTGACACAGTCATCAACATCATCATCATCATCAGCTAACTACTAGAATCCAACTCCACACGTACAACTTGGATGGGAGTTAGTTGTGAGATCATATTGGGAAAAACGAAAGGAGAGTACTTTTTTTCCTCGCACACAATAATAACAACACACTATTCACTTCACACACTCATGATATTCCTCTCCTCTCTTCCTCTTTTGCTATGCATATCAGAGGACAGACCTCTCTCTCTCCCCAACCAGCAACCATCCCATCACATCACAACATCCTAAATATCCTTGTTGTAGGGACATGATATTGTTATACGTCTACATTGAGCATAGGCAGACACACTCACGATAGCAGCGAGAGTTATGGTTTAGTAGACACTACTGCCTTCCTTCCTTCCTGAGAACAGGAACACACATAGAAAGACTGACAAAGAGAGAGAGAGAGAGAGAGAGAGAGAGACATACATACGTACAACTTGATTGTTAACAAAAACTTCTATTAAATATATTATTATTATTATAATTAAGCCAGTTGCATAACGTCCCTCAAAAATTTCCCTCAGAGTGAATAGTTGGTTGGTTGGTTGAAAGTGGCTAGCCAGAGAAGTGGAATCTGTTCATGTTTGGAGGAGTCCACCGTGTGGGGTTTTCCCAGAAGAAGCAAAGAAAGCGTGTGCAGGAAAGCCCGAGTGCAGAAAACGACTTTCACCCGTGTTCCCAGAGAGCCGTGAGCTGAAGCCGTCGTGGCGAGTGGAGGGACGCTCCTGCCTTTCAACATGCGAGGGGAGAGCGTCATGGGGTGGAAATTTTGATTACCTCCATTTAAGTGAGTCAAAGGGTGTTTGGAAAGTTTCACTTGTGGTGAAAGCAGGAAGGGTGGTGCATGGTGCTTTGAGCCAACTGCTGCCTTTTGGGACAAATGACTTGAAATGACAGAAATTTAAAGTGGAGCACAAACTCTTTTGTTTTTTCTTCTCCTTTATTCAAAGTGAACCTTTTAACGGTCGGTTTTTTTGGAAACTGTTAAATTGTGAAAAACTGATTTTTTAACGCAAACTCCATCAAGAAAGGGTGCATTGTTTTGAACTCTCGAATTCGACAATTGTTTCGTCCAAATGTGTGAATTTAAAAAAGTTTGTAAAAGTTAACTAACTGATCGTGAGAGTGTGAAAAAAGTGTTTGGTTGTTGGCGCTGAAATCAACCTTTGACCTTAGCCCAATTAATATCAATCAAATTAGAAAATAACATAGTGAAGCCACCAGGAAAGGGAGGTCGTGACAGTTATTAAATGGGAATTCGAACAGTTGGGTTTGAAAAGGTTTCAACCCTTTCACCAGGGGAAAGAAAACCCCAGGAGCAAAACACTAATAAATCCGCTGAAGAGGACTCTGGGAATCCAGCGAGTAGCAGTGGCAGTGAGGCAACGGAACCCACCCAACCTGCGTCCCCAGCCCCACCACCTGTGGTGACACCAGTTACTACTGAGCCAGAGCAACTACCGTTAAATTCAATATCCCCGTCAGGATCACCTCCTCCTCGGAGAGCGATTATTAAAAGCAGCATTGTCAGCAGAAGTCCAGTGAAGCTAAAGGCATCCTCCTCCGCCGCAATGGCTCGATTGGGAGGGATGAAGGTGGCTGCAGCAAGGAAACTCAAAAAGCATCGGAAACGAAGCCTTTTTGTTCACTCGGCAAATAAAATATTGAGGACAAGCATAAATTCTAACAAAAACAGACGGGTAGCCCGGGTGGCAGAGGTAAGTAGCAGTAAATTATGGAAGCCAAATTCTAAATTATGAGATTCCAAATTCTCTTGATAACTTGTGGAACACAAGACGGAAAGCTGTAATTTATGTATTTTTAATGTTTTCCCAGGAGAAACCACGGGAAAGTCCAATAGTCGTTCCTTCACGGATTTCGACGAGAACTTGTTTGAGACGTGTTAGCAGAGGTAAACGACACGTTGCTGCATCAAAATCTGTCATTTTAGTTTTTTGCTGTACATTTTGTAGATTGAAAAACTATTGTAAAGTTGAACAATTTTTTGACTGTAGAGGGAATTCCGGAGGCACCGCTCAGAACTGTGGAGCTAATCAAACGACCCTTGGAACTCCGTGAGCCGGCCACCAAGCTATTATACATGGCTAGCCTAGGATTATATCCAAGAACAGGTACAACAATATGGCACGCACGCATTATTAAAGTATTAAATTATTTTCTAAGCGAAAAGTAAAACTTGTTCGTAATCCCACTAAATTCCTTATTTTTTGTTCACGAATGAATTGTAGGGGAATCTGATATGACGCCTATAGTGGTTATCAAAGAGCTAACTGGAAGTCCTGGGAAAAAGAATGGGACTCGCAAGAGCATGGAGCTGCCCTTGATTCCTGTAAGTTTTCAAATATACTGAAGTATAACATCTAACTTTCTACGAAGGAGCTCATTAATTCATAATAATATTTCCCATCCTAATCATATCCTAATATCCAATCTTTGCAGTTTCACAAGCGCTACAATGATCTCACCAATCAGGATAAACGAAGCATCTCTGAAAATATCAAGCCAGTTGGCAAGCAGCCATCAAAACGGGACAGTCGTAAATCATCCCCAGTCAGCGACAATGACACTAAACCAGCGGGTTCCACTTTGAATTCCAAGTTTGTGGAGAAAAATATGAAGCCATCGACACCGATAGCTACTAATCATATCAATGTGCCTGCTGTAATTATCAAGAAGGAAAGCGTCAGCAATGACTTGTCCAAGCAAACCACCTCATCAACACTACCCTTCAGCGGAGTGCATTTCAACAACATTGTGCATCCCGTTAGCCCCGCCGTAACTTCGGCAATAACCGCAGTTCTTAACTCGAATCCCACTACGACCATTACGACAGCCAAGTCACCCTTCATGGCGCAGCAGCAGTCACACGAATCTGCTGACAAAAACACCTCCTCTTCCTCCTCTAATCCTAAGTCACTCCTGAGAAATAACTTGATTGCCTCGTCGTCCAGCCTTATTAATCAGCAGTTAACACCCCGCCTCGCCCAAAATCTATCATCTATCGCAGCCGCAAAAACTATTTCTGAAAGTCGCAACGCCTTCGCCAATGTCGCCCAGCACGCCGGTGTACCAAATGCACTGAATCTCATCATGTCCAACATCACAATAATACCAAGGTCGACCATTGGTCCAATTAATGTCAACTCAAGGAAAAGGGCAGCGAGTCCGTCGGGTGGTTCCTCTGACTTGAAATCCTTGACAATGGGGAATTTAAGCCTGATTTTGGCAGCTGCTCAGGCTAATAATACTGGAGGAGAGGTGAGAATTAAACCGCCCAAGAAAAGGCAGAGAATACGGAATGGTTTGGAATTGGAGGTGCAGCCTTCAAAGTCCCTACTCGCTAAACCAGTCAGCAGCATAGGCGCTAACCCGATGACTTCTCAAAGTAACAATAATAATCTGACCTTGCAGCAACCCCTTTCCACTCAAGTTGTGGAAGAAGCATTGAATTTGTGCGTGAAAGGCAGAGTCTCAGAGCAAAAAACGTTGCTAAATAGTAATAATAATAATGCTAAATTACCTCCGCCAAAGTTGCACAGCAGTCTGAATCAGCAAAAGCAGGCGGCCAGCACCACCGCTATTGGGCCCAAGGCATTGAATCTCATTATACCAAGACCTCCGCCGCTGACTAAAGCTCCCCTTGAAGTAGCTAACGGACCAAATCCAAGTCCCTCTCAAAATTTTCAACCCCCGCCCCCGTCGTCAAAATCAAAACCGAAATCCGTCAATAAATCTCGCAAAGCCTCATCCTCAATCAATTCAACAACAACAACAACAACAGTGAAACCTCAACCGCCGCCACCTCCAACTCCCACTTTCACAAATCCACCGGTGCAGCCCATCCTGCCACAAACGCCCCAGCAGCAGCCAGTAGTGTTGCCTCCAGAAACAACCGTTCATGCGAAATCACTCCTGAAATGCATGAATGGGGAGGAGAATACTTGTGTTCGCGAAGTGGGAGAAAGTTTAGATTGTAAGTTTCGTAATTTAAACGGTCAACCAAAGCTTGCCATCTAACTACACATATTGCCATTTGCTAATTTTAACTTAACTTTTGTCTTGTTTTCTTTCAGCTGTAAAAACAATGCTGGCCAGGCTGCAAACGCGAATAGGACCCGCCGTGAATGGCGTCCGGCTTATCACAATTGAGTAATAATAATAGTAGAACAATTATTGAAGGGAGAGTTCTGAATCCATTTACTTCCACTATTTAAATAAAGTACCTAAATACTTCTCTCCTGTCAAAAAACCTTAACTAAAAAAAGAAAATAATAATATTGTGGACAAAGACTGACTTGCCACTTGCCTTATCTACCAAGTCGAGAAAGTTCGGAATTGAAGCCTTAAAACCTTCCTATTTTATGCAACAGGTGAATAAAAAAAGCGTATTTTAATACATATATTCTCACTCGAGTTAAGGGTACTATACCTACTCACTTTTCAACAATCAAGTTGTCCAAAATGGTTCGGACGGAAAGGATAATATGATATGACCTTGTGCAGCAGATCCGAGTTTGGAGGGGTATTTACTATAGCGCACTCATGTTTATTGTAAATCCAAAGATGAATTTAAAAGAATATATATATTTACCAAATAGATTAACGTATGTACGCATTCCTAGACAGGAAACAATAACTCTATCATTAGCATGAAAATTAGCAGTTTTCTCAACATTTTTTGGAATAACAAGTTATAGTTGATGTAGGTAGAGTTAGAGTTTTAGATATAAGTTGCTTAGGGTTGAGTTAACCAGTTTTTTCTCTTTTAATATTTGTACATTTTTTTTGTTGAGTAGTCAAAAGTATTTTGTACAAAACATTTTTATATGCAAGCACTCGTGCCTTTAGTGAGCTACAATATTAACGGAAGAAATTATAGTAGGTAGATAATCTATGATAATGAACGACATATTATGTATTTCAGTTTCGCCGTTTTCGTTAACATTATACGCTATCTTATTTTGTATTTCTCAAACTCGTTTCGTACATACAATTTCTTGAAGTAATATATATTATATTACCTACCTATATGTACAGTTTATAGATTATTATATGAATTGATGGAATAAAAAGCTCCTCCTTTCTTTTCCTTGTCAATTATTTTAAATGCAAATTCCTAGAGTCATTTTAGAAACAAGCAATGGTGAGGAGGTGGCAGGGATATTCTCGTTTGAATTGAAACGCCAGTATTCTGACTTCTTGTATGAAGTAATGAATTTGTGTGATGTAAAATTATTATTACGAGGCTTCTTCTTTAGCGTACTTTTTTCAATAAAAAAGGAGGAGTAAAACAGAGGCTTTTTAAGTCAAACCAAATTGTGAGTTGACAATGCAATAATAAAAAAATAAAAGCAAAGCAATAATACACTTTTCCCTTCTGCCTTTGATTAGGGGAATTACTTGTAAAAGGAAGAATTTTCAAATTCACCCGAACATTTTTTGAAGTCCCGTGTTTTTTTTTCGGAGTAAATCGATCGCCTACTTCCGCTTCACATATTATAGTGTTTCGTAGGAGGAAAGTGTTTTCCTTCCTGCTTCCTCAGACCTCTTTCTTGCAAAGCCTTTTTAGCGCCTCGTGTAGATTATATTATTATTATTATTGTCAGATGTATATAGAGAGAAAGTGTATGAGTCCAAAGTTGGAACGACGATACGCTACAATAAAAGTTCATTATAATTAATTATTATGATCGTTGAACGTATATTTGTACATTTGCTAAAGCCAATGAAATGAATCATATAATATATTATGAAGAATAATAAACATTAAATGATCAAAATGAGTTCAGAGAACAATAAGTTGCTTTTATTTCATTACAAAAACCGGTTAACACATCTTATCGACGGATGCATTTGACTAACCATAACTTAACTTAGCTAACGACACGTGTACCGACTCGTCGTAGTTTTGCGAACATTAATAATTAACCTGTATTTGTATCGTTGCACCTTACCACTCCGGTTCCCAGTTGGATGAGCCGGTTGAGACACTCTGTGAATAACGTAATATAATATTTATTTAAGGTTTGATTCAGATTTAGTAGATAAGTTGAGCTAACCGTTAAGTGCCTACCGTTAATTTCCTTTTCCGTTGCAGCAGGTTTCTCCTTTCCCTCCTGCCTGGCTAAATACTGCTGTGGTACTTGTTCAACCCAGTTTTCCCATCCGCCCTCGTCCTCACTGTCGTCGGTCGGTCCCCCATCGAGGTGGCGTATAAGGGTAACAGTTGGAGTTGGTGGGGTTGGAGGTGACGCGGGTGAAACCTCCATCGTGGCTGATGATGATAAGTCGCCAGATGTAAGGCATTGATGAGATGATTGAGACGCTTTCTCCCCGTCGTCGCTTTCTAAACTACTATTTTTTGTTCCTACAAGTCTTTCCAAGTCGCTCTCTTTGGGTCCTTCTATATTGGGTGCGGCTTTCAGTGAGATTCCTTCTTCGTTGCTCCCTTCTGCAGGATCGTCGTTTCCGGGAAGATTTTGGAACACAAGAGTGGATTCAGTTTCATCTGGTTCTGCATCCGAGAATCCATTTCATTTACGAAAGATTGGCAATAAAAAGTAAAATATATGGAGAGTTAAAGAAAGAGTTTACGTGGAATGATAAAAAAAAGTTTCCAAAAAATTGTGTATGATATCCCTTTTGGAATTAAATCAACGACCAGATGGAACAACTGGGTGTACGAGGCAATTACATTGCGGTCGTCGTGAATCATATTTATATAAGCATTGATAAATGTGGAATGTTGGAAGGATGAAATGTCTTGAGGAATCTAATCCCAAGAAAGCTTTCTTCCTGAGTAAACCGGTAAGTGGAAATGCCTTATTTTAAAACTCAAAATCACATGCATACCTGTCTTAGTAGTTAGGGTGGTCCGGAGAGACATGCCAAGGGTGTCCATGAATAGGATTTTAGTCGCTTGGTCGCCAAAGTCGATATTGATGAGATCCTCAACGTGCCTAGGTCTGTCCTTGGGAATTGGGATATCTGATGAAAATTATAATTTATTGGTTATTATTACAATTAAAGGCAAAATGCTATATATTTCACAAGAGAAGAAACCGCAAATGTGCCGTATTTACGAAATTAGTTAACTCCTCCGGGTTATCTATCTATTTGTTTAAATCGGAAAATGTTGAACAAACTTAAGCCAACTTTTTATGCGCTAATACAAGGAAAAAAATTATCCGAGTAAATGAGTTCTCATCCATATCTTCTTCTCACAAACGTCGTCAAAACTTTGATTTCGTTGATTTTAAGGATATATTTCGAAATGTGAGGCTTTTAGGTTCTTATGTTTAATTTTACAAAACCTCCTAATCCTCTTTCGTAATTAGGTAAAACGAATGAATGACTACAGTAAGTAGAGGTACATGCGTAATTGCTAAACTGTACTTACCATCTGCTCGCCGGAGTCTTAATCTCATGGATTTCCTGGATGCTGCCATGTCCTCCTTAGAACTCTCCCCGTTCCCTTTCGTCTAAACCAACCGAAGGAACGAAAAAGCAAAGACTTGTGATTAGAAATTTTGAAATGGCTAGACTTGTGATAAAAAAAAATTGAAATCACTTCAAGAAAAATGGGTCAGCGGGAGTAGTAATATAGAGTCGATAAGCAACAACAAAAACATTTGTCAATTTTTGGTACATCCACCGACTACCGACACGAACCAACCCCTGTCGTACCTCAGTCAATTCCCAATTTTATTTACTCCAACCTTGAATCACGAGTCGGCCAAGATACAAAGGAGTGATGCGACGAACGCCGGAAATAATAACAAATTTTTAAAGAACTTATTATTGATAAGGAATAGGAAATAGGCAGGTCAACTGCAAAAGTAGCGAGAAAAAACTACGTTGGACGCACAGACCAGAGTAAAAGGGTACCCCTTTAACTCTGGTCTGTGCGTTGGACGGATTGAAGGTGGTGGTGGTAAACTGGTGTTTGGTGTTATCGCCTGTCGGTAATGGAGATGGTAACGAGCCACGACGACTCTGACTAACTGAGTGCTTTAAGTTTCTTGGCACAACAGTCCGATTTTTCTCAGGTGTTACAGGCAAAGAATATGGATTCAATAAAATAATGAGCTACTAAACTAACCACCTCTACTTTTTATTATTTAAATCATTTACCTTGGGTGATTTTTTGTTGAGATCCTCACTTTTCTCTCCTCCACCGGAATCTCCACCAGTAACGACCTTTAGCATCTCATCGGCAGTGTTGGCATCATCAGTAACTGAGGTGGAAGACTCATCTGCCTTGTCCCCCGACCCCGAGTCGCTTTCCTTTTTCACCACCGCCACCTTCACCACCACTTGTAATGGTTGCTGCGATTGATGACTACGTAAGCTGTTTCGTTTGGCATTTGAAATGATCCGTTTGCTCTGACGGAGTCGAAATCTCCGGCTGGTTGTTGTACTGCTACTGCTACTGCTTAGACTTTTATTATTATTGCTGCTGGATGCGGAAGAGCTACAAGTTGGAGACAGATGAACACCCTTTCCATCCGGGGGACACTCGGTTGCCCCTTCCGGATAAGCTAGCCGTGTCTCCACCGTCATGTCTTCGAGATTATCTTTGAAAATTGATTTCCACTAGAGAGACGGTCGGGGTTGGTCAAACACCGTGGAACCTTTGACCTCTGGCTACGAACACTTTTGAATTTTTCATTATTTTGTTGGAGTGCACGGTGGAACGGCACGGTGGTAAAACTCTCGGCTTTTTCCACCACACGACACGGCTCTCGATCAAGATGGAAATGATATAGAGCTACAGGTTTCCCAATAGGAATGATGATGAGGAGGAACGGAACGCAATATATGACCCTCAACTTTCACAATTTTTTTAGTTCCAGTTTTTAACTAGCCCATTGGAAGGTTGTTGGTTACCGTTAACAGGAAGGATGAATGACGTAAACGGTGGGCTCCAGTCCAGTTGCAGGTGCAGGCAGATGAGGTGGTGGTGCAAATAATGGCAAAAAGGTTTCTGTATTGAATCAAAGTATTGGAATGGAGTGGAGTGGAGGTAGTAGCTCGCAGCTCCACACACACGGAACCTTTTACCTTGAGCTCTATTCACACGAAAAAGAAACAGATATGCTGAGTCTGACTTGGCTCCCTGCTCTGTGTATTTCTGTGAAGAGAAGAGACGACGAAGAGGAAAGATCAGGATCGGGGAATGCACTATTTACAAGGTAAATATGAGCTAGAGAGAATGAGATTTGTGAGAGGCGAACATCAAGAAGGAGCAGCAGAGAGCGAAGAAGCATAATAGACACATCAGTTCAGTCAGGACAAAAAAGTATTAGTTTCCACCACTGCACACAACAGCTCGTAGTACTAATACTAATATTCATCATTCAATTCAGC